>WAAD01016977.1:249-20487 GCA_013389945.1 Fregata magnificens | reverse complement strand
AAAAAAAAAAAAAATCACCTGGGCTTTCCGATATAGGATTTAGCATGAATTTACATTCAAAGGCACTAGGAGAAGAAGCTAAGAAATGCAATGGTAAGCTTCTAGAGTGGAAAAGAAGAAAACCACAAATTAATCAGAAAAGAATATTCCCATGCCTTGAAAGAAAGACTTTGTATNAAAGGGAAACACTGGCAGGGGAAGGAGTAAGGGCTGAAAAAAGGGAAGTGGCTGATGAGTGAAATTCAAACATTATGGCTAAGCTTTCTGCCGTGGAAAGATCCAGCCAAGAGTGAGGTGTATTGGCAGCACTCCATTTCAGTGGTTGCTTGCCCAGCACCTGTCCATGAGGTAGTTTGTTCCAACCATTATTATAACTCTCACTTGCATAAATGTTCTTCCAGAAAAGAGGGAAAAATGCTGGATGGGTATAATAGTGGGTTTTTTACTGATGTGGGGCATTGTTGCTTTCATCATATGGTACTCTGGAATGATTTATAAAATGGTTGCTATGAAAGCTGGAGAAGGGGAATAAGACAGAAGCTTTGTGTTTATGTTAGGTTTATTTTCTAGATGATTTCTCAGTTTTAGCTGTTCATTGTCACTTCCTGGTTTTCACTCATTGTTAAAAACTTATGTAGGGAAAAGTGTTTATCTTACCAAAAATATTAATGGAATTTCAATCTATTTTAGGGAATATACATTAAAGGATATTATAGTGTTTAACTATAATAACTATAGCTATTAACTATAACACATTTGAGCCAATCTAGGTTAAAATAGGGTGGGAGTCTTATCTTTCAAATATGGGAACAATAAGTAACGTCTCTTTGAAATGTTTTTGAAGCAAGATAAAAACAAATGGGGCCACTATTGTCACCTGCTGGTTTTTGGTGGCTTTTGTGTAGTTGAGTGTTGGTTTCATCTTTGTACAAGCTGGATGAACACTGTGTGGCAAAACCATCCAAGTACACTCTAGCATATTATTGTCCTCATTGGTACTTGCTTAAAAAAAAAAAAAAAAGGCAGAGAAGAAGAAAAGGAGCTCTAAGCTCTGAGACAATATACTGTGCTGGAAGTTATTTTTTCATGACAGAATCATGACTTTGAAATCAGTATACATTGCTACCACCCTACTGATATACTGAGAGGTAGCTTCAGGAGACAGAAGAAAACCACACCCCAAACTACACTTCAGTAGAACAAGCCCTGAGCAACCTGAGTTCAGCATTGACCTCATTTTGAGTAGAAGGTTGGATGAGATGTTTTCCTGAAGTCCTCAGAAGGCTGCCTGTCTGAAATATACAGATATTTAAACACATGCTTAATAAGTCAATGTAGGGCATTTGATGAAAAATAATAAAAAATAGAATTTGCATCGGATGAAATATGGCAAATCTGTTCCATTCTCTTTGTCTATAGATTTAAAGGAAGTAAACATATGACAGTTTGATGACACCTGACTGATATACTGAGAGATAGCTTCAAGAGAATAAAAACCAAACCAAAACTAGACTATAATGGAAAAAGTCCTCAGCAACCTGGTCTGAGTTCAGTGTTGACTTCACTTTAAGTAGGTTCAATGATAAGACTTCCTGAAGTCCCTGCAAAATTAATTATTCTCTGATTTTGTGATAGTGCACATTCTCCAGAATTCTGTTGTCACTGAAGGCACGGCAATTTAAAATTGCCATGTAGAAAACATTAACATCTTTTGATTACCATGTAAGTTCAACTTGTGGCCTGTTTATCAGTAAAATATCTAATTTACATGTGTGAAAGGTATTAATTCAAAATGTTACTCAACAGAATTTTTTTTTTTTACATTAATTTATAAGTCTGATTTTATGTTTAGATGTACAGCTATATTTCAAATAACATTAGTTTCAGGTATTATTATATTGTGGCATGCTTAGGTGAGATAATAACTGACAATAAGTGCATTACTTGGCAACTGGAGAAAGGTAAATTAATACTAGAGATGTGGAAATTTCTTTCACAGCTAAATTTGCATGGGAGCCATTGAAAATTTCATACTGATTTTCTGCTGACCTGCTTGAAGAGAGACATATTTAGTGTTCCCAGTAAGGACGTTTGCTTGTGGATCTCCCAGATAGTAATACAATTTAGCGCTAAAGCCACCACTTTAGTCAGAATTCGCTACAGGTGGTTTTGGATGTGTCTAGAAATATGAGTTATCACCTTTTACTAGCTACTAACAAAGTATACTTTTCCTGGTGGTCACATCTGGAGATTTCACTTTAGAACAACTTGTATGAAAACTCCATTCTTTCGAGATTTTGGTTCACCATTGATGGTTCATTTAATCATAAAATTTTCCACAATGGAGGTAGCTTTTGTAGCGATATGGAAAATTCTTTTTCAGACTTTAATTTGCTGAGTTTTGGCTTCAGCATTGAATCAGTCTTGTCTCATCCCTGTGTAGGGCACATTTTTTCCAGTCTGCTATTCTTCCCTAGGACTCAGGACTATCTTGTCACAAACTAAATCATGTGGATTTAAAACCTGTGACCAGCTTGACCTCTAATATGATTTTGCTGAAGTCAGGAAAGCTCTTTCACATGGTTCTTTTGACCCTACTGTTTGGCCCAGTCAATCCCAATTACTCCCTCTCACAATCCACAAATACATCAAAACTAGATGTAAATGGAATTTGATTTTTTTTTCTTTCTCCTGCAATTTTGTCTCTGAGAGGAACAAGCAGCCAGCTGTCAGCTTTTCTGATCTTCCATTCCAGGAGATCAAATTCAAAGGCTAGAAAATGCCATCAAATTCTAAAATTTCTAGTTTTTCTTTTGCTTTTCTGAAATGTATTTTAAAGTTTCGAATTCTGCTGGAAGACTAGAGTAACTTTCAAAAGTTAGGTTTTAAAAAGTTTCTATAGACTTTTGTTGAAAAATTATTTGGTAGAATCCTTTGTCTTATTTATGGCCCTTGGATGGAACAACCTTTGTACTCATGAAAGAAGTAGAAGCAGAAGATGGAAAGTAAGCTAGCTTGGACATCTAAGGGGAAGCTGTAGTCATGTCAGAAAAACTTCAGAGGGAGCTTATGTGGGAGTGTGAGTGATCTCTCATAATGAACAAGAAAGCAGCGAGGAAGCAGCAATGAAAAGGCTTGAGATGGAGGTCTGAGGAAAGAGATCAGGACATTTACTTTCAGGGTAGATAGCTCACTTTAAAATCTGGCAACTCAGTAGGAGCCAATGGACAGAGATCCTCTTGTACTGTCTGAGATAATAAAAACATTCAAATCTGTAAAGGGTAGAAATGGTTTACTGAAGCCTCAGAAAGCTAGACACTGAGACTAAGGATGTAAGCATATTTGTGGAAAAGGACACCTGGTAAAAATCTGAAGATTGATTATTTTCTTTGGGATTTTAATTAGCTTCAGAAGGAATAGGCTTTTGCAAATATGTTACTATTCATCTCAGAAGAGGCACTTTCCTGAAATTTTAGGAAATTCACAGGTCATCCTGAGCTGAACTGAATATGCCTCTACTATGCATATTAAACAATTGCATTTAATTTGCTTATAAAATGAAATTCTCTAAATGCAGTAATGTCCTGCTTAGGAATTACTGGTAAAGGAGAAGAAAAGAGATGCATTTTTTGATCAGAAATGGACTACTGAATTGTTAATTATTCTTGAATACAAGAATTCCCAAACTCACTTGTAGAAGTCTTTTTTACCATAGGCCTTTCTACTGTAGAGGCCTTCAAGCATCTGCTGTGCTGCTATCTTAAAGTTTGTACTCATATGCTATTGTAGATGTTAAACAAAACATGTTTGCAACTGTAGTGGTACGAGCTAGTGTATTTTAACTTCATTCTTTTGATGAGCTGGGCATATATATGCAGTCAGTCAACTGGCTTGGCTGAGAACCTTCAGATGCAGAGAGTGATTAAAATTGGGTGACAAATCAGAGAAGACTGTGAAAGAGAGAGACTATTTAATGTTTTTCCAGCATGTCCTCCTGTGTCTTAATATCAAGTCTTCAAGTCATTTCACAAACCTGTTCTCTTTCTACATACTACTTTAAGCTGCTGAGGAAGAAATTTCATCAGTCTGTTTTCTTTATGAGCAGTAGTGTGCAGTAATGCAGGCTTTGTATGAAGACTGTCTTTGTGAAAGACTGTACTGCAGTTTGTATCTGGTGAGAAGTTATTTCCTTTACCCTTGTCCAGCCAAAGAAGACAGCTGCATTAAAAAGGAAAAAAAGCCTGCTGCTGACCTCATATACATGCTTTCTGAGGTTGAATGTATTTTTCTCCTTGTCTTCTCCTTATACTGTTAGCCAAATCTCTGTACTCTCATTTGTGTAATCTCAGTGAATTGACCGAGGATTTGGAGTGAATACCTCTTAATGAACATATCAGTTTAATTTTTCTATCCAATTTACTGAAATAGCAGTCTGACTAAATTTTATTAACACTTTATTTTCATCCACCATCATGTTCAGTATTCCTTTTCTTTTATCCTCAGAAATACAGATTTGTTATCATGGTATTAATTGTAAAAAAAATTGGGATGGCAGTTAATACAATTCATCTTAACTCTCACGGGCTAAAGGCTGTTCCAGTTTGATCAACTTGTAAATGGTACCAAGACATTCATCCAAAGTAGCTGAAGGCAGCTGCATGTGCCCTTTCTTATAAGACTCTGAGACTTATGAGAGGGAGAAGTTGGATTCACTGGGCCAAACACTGGGGTAAAAAGATCTCCGCAAAAGGTAACGGCACCCTGAGTGCTGTTGAGCAAATGAATCATTGTGAGAGCGAGTGAGATCCTTGGCGTTTTTTGTGTGTAAGACAGTGCTTTTTTAAAAAATTGTTAGCAGTCGTTGATGCGGCTGTGTAATTTACAAGCCCATAACTTGTTAATAATCTATGAGATACTCTTCAAATTTAGAGAATTGCATAACCATTCAACTTTCAACAGTTAAATGGATTTAGAAATTCAGCAAAAGCATGGAAGTACAACTTGTCTTTTATCCTAAATTTAGTCCTAGTCTGAGTGGCTTGGGGGAAAAGAAGGACTTCAGCTTTACCCACCTTTGGGAGATTCTCAAAGTGGACTTGATTTCTTACAGTCCCTAGTTTGGCTGCTGCCTTTAAGTCACTGGTTATGTTTGCAAATCTTGGCCCTCGCCTTTTTAAAAACTGCTTTGATGGAAAAGAATGTAGAAATTTGGGTTGTACCACACTCCTGCTATGAGGCTGGTTGAGCCTGTGGAGAACCTATTAGCGTGACACAGCAGATAGTCCTGAGTTTATTCCAATCCCTGAGAATTCCTCACTGCACATGTACATCTCTGCTTATAGCAGGAAGACCATTTCTTTTGCAGCTTCTAACAAAACCCAGTAATGCTGTGTGCCCATTAGTATAGGAGTTGATGTTGTTTAGTGGAGAAATTTGTTTATACCAGAGAAATTCTTGTAAGTGCATATGACAACAACAAAAAAGAATGGCAGATCTTAAAAAAGAAAGAAAAAGCCTTCTGTAAGCTAGAAAGGACAATATAATTCAGTTTAATCATGGGATATTCCAGCCATTCTAAGTGTGTTGCCAGCAAACAACAGCTGTACACCACATGATTTTAGATAAATATGCTTGCAGTGGCAAACTTCTCAGTTCATAGCACATTTGTCATAAAATCTTTACTGTACTTCTTACAAGTGTAGATATTTTATTGAATGGCACTACTGGGTTGAAAGGGGTGGTACTAAACAATTGGTTACTCAGCTGTTCAATGTGAATTCTGTTCACCAAGAATCTAGACAGGGAGGGTGGGGGTCACTTGTGAACTGGAAAGAGATAGGATTGGCTGGGAGTAGGAAGGAAGGGCACTAACTGTAGTCATAGAGATAATTTGGAGAACAGACAGCTTCTTGGAAACCATCAGATAGAAAATGAGAGTGAAGAGGGAATTGTGGAGATTAACTGTAAGCACTGGAGGGAAAGAACATATGTGTGGAGAGAAGTGATGATATTGGAGAGATGAAGAGAGTGCCTAGAGGGAGGGAATGAAAGCCCTGAAGAGAGAAGTAAGAGAAGATAGCTGCAAGGTTAAGAATGATAGTTTCTGCTCTTTTAGTTAAGCCTTTTTTTCTGAAAAAGATAGCAAAAATGAGATGCCCATGGCCTGGTTTTCAGAGTTGCTGAGAACCAGAGGTTGTTCTTGACTTAACAGTTCTGAAAATCACTGTGCTCAATGCCTCAGGAAAAAAAGCTATTCAAAGGACATGAAGAGAAGCTGCCAGATAAAATAAACCTCTCTTGCTCCCTTCACACACTAGACAACTGTCTTCCAGGAGCCAATAATACAATATTGAAAGGGATAAGCAAGTGAGCATCTACTTTTTATGCTCCATGAAGGGGCGTGTAGAAAAATATTTTGTGAAGTGTACTTTGAATACAGTCTTCTCCTCTGTCCTGAGAAGCTGAAGTGAGGAAGCGTTGCCAAACAGGAAGAACTAAAGGACTAATCATTAGGAGTTTGTTCAGCTATGTTTCTTATATAGAAGTAGGAATTAGAATTTAATTATCTTACATAGCCCTCTAGGAAGCTGTCCTTCAGGTATTTCATTTCTTTTTCTTGCCATCTTGAAAAGAGTGTTGCTACCATGCATTACTTTTGCTCAACAAATAACATTCGGAGAATGCAGTTGAAAACTGCTGATAATAGAAACCATTTCGGGGGAGGTTTCAGTTCTAAAATTCCTGGGTTTTCATGTAGAACAGGTACAAAAGTTCTTCCCCTACTTTGATTAAAATGCAAGCATTTACATTCCAAGAAGATTCTCCCTTCTTACATGGTCTTTAAGAAACTTAGGGCCAAATCGATTGGCAATTATGAGATGAATGTACAGAGGATTTATAACAAAGCAGAGCTCAGCCATTAGAAATACAATTAGATGAAATATAAGGAAAATGAAGTATGGAATAAAATGCATTCTAAATGAGCTTTTGGAAAAGGGAAAGCTAAGTCTTAGCTAACAGATTAAATATGAAAAGAAAAACAGACACAACTTCTGTCTCAAATTAAAATAGCAACATAAAATGATTCCAGCTGTCCGATGGAGTATGATACAGCCACACCAAACATTTTGGCCCAGCTCCTGGCTGTATCTGAACTGTGTACAGCATAATATGGGGAAGGCGGGAAGCAGAAATTCTTTAAAGCTGCCTTTTGTGCCTCTCTTCTTCCAGTCCACTGCATAAAGTACAGCAGGCTCAGAAGTGCTTGATTCTGCACTCCCTAACAAGTTCTCCCTGTGAGCTGATTTGGCAGCTGGGGGGTGCTTCTGTTTTGCCTTCTTCCTTTCAGGCCTGCAGTGTGTGCTGGAGTAGGCAGGGAAGAGTAGATGCTGATAAGGGGATCCTGTGACCCTTTTTCTCAAGCCATAGAAATATTGAACAGCTGGAATCACCATTGTTCCTAGCCACTGTGTTTCTGAAAAGTAGTATTGGAGATGCTTAACAATTATGGTAATTCATGCATTAAAATGCTGGCATTGTAACCTGAGGGGATTGGTTGATCTATGGTTATTCATAATTCAGTCACAATGTATCTACTTTGTCTGGAATATTATAGCAGCTGAGACACCCTGTGACATGTTTTTTTACAGAACTGTAGCTGTATTCTATCCAGCTTGTTGCTTACTCATTTAAGAACCTTTCTTGAAATAAATAGGTCATTTTCCCAGTGACATACCATACCATACTACAAACCCACATCTGGGATTTATTCCAACATTTATGACCTTCATTTCAGCTCCTCTGCTAAGAACATCTGGAGAGAGTCACACTGACTCTTGCCACTGTCTTTTTTTGTCTCTGACCATGTAATGAGTGACCTATACCATGCATTGAAGAGGGAGGTTAGGTCTGGAGAAAGGCAAATGATAAACCTGCAGCTTGTCTTTAAAAATGTCACCTCAGTATGGGTATCCCATTCTTTCACCTGAATGCAAATGAGCCACTTTTTAACTCAGATAAGGACTTTGAAGAAGGATCAGCAGAGGATGATGGCAGTAGCATGAAATTCTAGCCCAAATGATATCAGTGGCTTTAGTAATTTTACTTCTAGTTTCACAGAGAAGCTAAACAGAACACTGGTTCATTTCCTGTTATTACTGGAAGCAGGGAGAGAGTGGAAGAAATGGAAATGTAATATAACTTCCAATTATAAGGGAATTATTTGAGACAAAATATACATTTAGCATTCTTTCTAAGGCAGATTGATATTAAATTAGAGAATGTTTTAGTTAATTTTATGAAGATCTCAGGGAAGTGTCCATCATTTATCTTCTTATAAGGTTC
The DNA here is from genome assembly GCA_013389945.1 of Fregata magnificens. NCBI lineage: Eukaryota > Metazoa > Chordata > Aves > Suliformes > Fregatidae > Fregata > Fregata magnificens. Next base: position 12,144 of record WAAD01016977.1, on the reverse strand, counting down.
TCATTTTGTACTGTCATATACCATAATAAAATATGAAACATTTCTGCTTAGTTGACACCTGCCATGCAATAATCTAAGATGTGAACCTAAAGTAAAAAATGTACTGTAAAAGAAACTGGGGCTCAGTTCTTCAAGAGCTGCTCCTTATAACTGATTAGTATTTTCTTGCAATTTCCTAGAGTTCCTACTCCTTGTTTATTAATTGCTCTCTGTCATATTACAGAACATTTAATTAAGAGAAGGAGAAAATAATTAACAATATAGTCTGTGTTTTAAAAAGTATGGGATGCAAAGTTGGATATTTTATATCCTTACATCTTTATCCTTACACTGTTGATGCAAAGGTAGGGAAACCAGATCCTGTGTAAACTATTCTATGACTGTGACAAAAAAGCATGTGTATTAGGTGAAAGCCAATACATATGGAGAATGATGAGGAGGTGGTCTGGCAGGCCATTTGCTCTGCTACACTGCCACTTTCCTGTATAAAATCTCACAAAGATCGTGTACTCAACAGAGAAGGTGCAATTCTAATTTATATTTACTCACACACAAAATGGGCTTGAAGTTAATGTAAATCAAAATAGAATAACACACAGAATGTATGTTACATAACATAACATGATGTTGAGTACCTGAAGTCTTCCTGTGTTTTCCAACACTGACTTGAGGTCTTCAGACTCAGGGAAGAATCTGGGTCTTCACTTTTAATTTATGTTAATACTAACTTTCTGTATGATGTCTGGTTTTATTTACATTGTTTCCTCCTCCAGTTATGTGTAGTTATTTACATGAACGGTGTCACTGAGATCAGTGAAATTACCATTGTAAACAACAGGACCATGAGTGAAGAATTAGACTTCATTATGCCTAAGAACTGTGTCCATTAAATTTCCTGTTTTCTCAACAGTAGCAATTTTTCGCTATGTAGAAGCTGGTAACAGGATGAAATTCACCAATAATGAATGATGTTTTCAGCAACAGCAAGAGTGTAATAACTTCCTTTCTAAATTTCTATTTTTCATCCTTGTATATGTGTCTCTTACCCGTTTAGCTGGTAGTGTGCTTTTCACTTTTTGGTTATATACCTTTGGAGGGGAACTACCTTCCACATGTTCCAGATGATCTCTTAAAGATACCAGAAAATATTTTCTCTGGAGGTTCAACCTGAAACCTATAGTCATATTACATCTTCATAAATCTACGTGTGTCATACATTTGAACTTTTTTCTAATTCCAGTAGTTTCTGTGTTGCGAGTGGCCAGGTAGAATAGCAAAACTCATACATGAACACTTCATGCAATGTTTGCAGTTTAAAAGACCTTGGAAGTGATCACAAGCCTTTTACCACTGGTTATGATATGTGCATTATTTTAACAGATTTTCATAGAAGATTATTTTTCTATGTTTTTTAATTAAAATCTAACCTCAGTTCCTGGAAAAATTGAGAAGGTCATACTTGGTACTATTGAAAGGCATTTAAAGAACATTGCAATAACCAGGCACAGTCAGGCAGGTTCACAAAGGGAAAGTCCTGTTTAACTAATTCGATATTCTTCTATGATAAGGCCACCTGCCTAGGGGGTGAAGGGAAGGCGGTGGATGTAGTTTTTTTGGATTTAGTAAGGCTTTTGATACTGTCCCTCACAACATCCTTCTGGACAAGTTGTCCAGTTGTGAGATGAGCAGGTACACAGTGCACTGGTTGAAGAACTGGCTGAATGGCAGGGCTCAAAGGATTGTAGTGAGTGGAGCTACATCGGGCTGGTGATCAGTCACCAGCGGTGTTCCTCAGGGCTCAATCCTAGGGCCAGTTCTGTTCAATATTTTTATCAATGGTCTGGATACAGGAGTTGAATGCACCATTAGCAAGTTTGCTGACGATAGCAAACTGGAAGTTGCTGTTGACTCTCTTGAGGGATCGGATGCCTTGCAGAGGGATCTAGGTAGATTGGAGCATTGGGCAATCATTAATGGCATGAAATTTAACAAGGCCAAGTGCTGGATTCTGCACCTGGGATGGAGTAACGCCAGGCACAAGTATAAATTGGGAGAAGATAGGTTGGAGAGCAGCCCTGCAGAACGGGATCTGGGCGTGCTGGTCAACAGCAAGCTCAATATGAGTCAGCAGTGTGCCCTGGCAGTCAAGAGGGCAAACCACATCCTGGGGTGCATCAAACACAGTATAATCAGCTGGTCAAGAGAGGTGGTTATCCCTCTGTATTCAGCGTTTGTGCAGCCTCACCTTGAATACTGTCTGCAGTTCTGGGCCCGACAATTTAAAAAAGATATTAAGGTCCTTGAATGCATCCAGAGGAAGGCAACACAGCTGGTGAAAGGGCTGGAAGGAATGTTCTGTGAGGAGTGGCTAAGGACTTTGGGCTTGTCTAGTTTGGAGAAAAGGAGGCTGATCTCTTCTCCCTGGTATCCAGTGACAGCACGCGTGGGAATGGCTCAAAGCTGCATCGGTCAGGGAGGTTTGGACGTGACATGAGAAAACATTTCTTTCCAGAGAGGGTGGTCAAACACTGGAACAGACTTCCTGGAGAGGTGGTCAATGCCCCATGCCTGTCAGTGTTTAAGAAGCATTTGGAAAATGCCCTTAATAACATGCTTTAATTTTTGGTCAGCCCTGAAGTGGTCAGGCAGTTGGACTAGATGATCATTGTAGGTCCCTTCCAGCTGAATTCTATTCTGTTCTGTTCTGTTCTATTCTATTCTATTCTTCTTCCTACCTCCTCCTTTCCCGAGCAGTACACGCTGAGGAAATCTCTGATGACATTTCTTCCCAGCCCTGCACTAGCAGAAGGGACTGAATGGGTAATCATGTCCCAGCCTAGGCATTGGCTCTGTCACATTGTGGGAAGGAGGCATGTACCTTCTGATGGGGGTGAGAGCTGTGGATCGTCTTGAGATAATTTGCCCATCTGAAGAAATTTGCGTCTGAACAAACTGTGTGAGTTGAGTGTGGTGTTTGAAAGTCTTCTGTGTTCATCCAGTTTAGCTGGGTTTCCACAGGATGGCAAAACCCCACATCTCTGACACTAGCAAGGCTCAAATATCAAGCCCTCAGTCTGAAGCAGAAAGTGCTCCTGAACTAAATGGTTGCAAATCTTTCTGAGGTGAGCAATACCTGTTCATTTCCTCATGGATTTCTTTTTTCTCCTTGTACTCACTTTTAGAAATGCCTGAGTCGTTTCCCTTGGAAAAACATGCTAAAACAAAAGAGCCTGAGAACAACAGTAATCCGTCAGAGCGAAGGTCGATCTGGCCCAACACTCTGCCTCCGAAATGGCCAATCATAAATGTTTGAAGGAAAGTATATGAGTACTGCAAGTCTACTTCTTTCAGGGTCCTGGGGGTGCTCATAGGCCTCAATGGCTGAGACCAGCCTCCCCTGGGAGCCCACCCACACCATCTCCTGCCAAGGGCCCAGGGGACGTGTCTCAGCTCAGCCTTGGGCCTCCAGTCCCTGCCTGAGCGATGCTGTAGGTGTGCCCGTCTCTGCCCCTGTCTCCTGGATGGGCCTGGGACCTGCACTACAGAGAGCTGCTTTCCTGGATGGACCCCTCAGGCTTAGGTCATAGCTTGTCATGCATAACTCTAGGCATAACGTAGCATAACTATTCTATTCTATTCTAGTCTAGTCTAGTCTAGTCTATTCCCTGTGCTCACCATAAGTTGAATAATGATGAGACTGTTATTTGCCTGAAATGCCAAGGGTTTTTCAGCTCCAAAACCACTTTCAAGGACACATATCACAAAGGTTACAAGTGGAAGCAGGATTTTATTTTATTTTATTTTATTTTACTTTATTTTATTTTTCTGAATCTGTTTCAGAGCTGATACTCGCAAGCATTAACACAATGCACATATGTAGCCAGGAGCAGGCTGATGCATTCTTCAGTTTAGTTTGAAAAAACATCCCTTGCAGTCTGGCAAGGCAAGTCACAGAGCTACAGAAAGTAGCAGCAGGAATACAGGCCAAGCAGTCCCTGTTTCCAGAAGAGAACTTGAAGAATGAGGATCAGGACCAACCACACACAAAAGAAGAAGAGGAGGCGTGTGGCACCGTGGGGTATTTTCAAAAGTATGACACATATTGATGACAAGCATACTTTTTTGCCTTCAAAAACTTGCTCCACTGTGCTTCTTGGCTAGTGATGCATGAAAAGCGCTCTCGTGCTTGCCCTGGGCTTGTACTGCATGCAGGGAGAGCAGAAACGTGGCAGCTCCTGGTGGTGCAGCAAGCCTGGAGCCCTTCCAAGCACAGGCTGTTTTGCACAAGCAAGAACACCTGGGGAAATGGAGCCAAGGGAAGAGCAGAGCTCGTTCCTGCTACAAACTTGCAATGGGAAAGAGAGCCAGAGAGAGCCAGGGCACGGGTGGCACCTTGGTGTGCAAAAGCAGCGGCAAGAACCCAGCCAAAATGGCCCAGAGGAGCTCTGACAAGAGACTGTGCTCAATGCTAGAGAGGAAAAGAAGCAACCCCCGGGGGTCACCCTTGAGGCCAGCCCTGGGAGTCTAGAAAGCTTCCTCCTCCCAGATGTGGTGCACAAGGGCCACCTTCGTGGAGCAGGAGCAGCAGGCACCTTGCCAAAATGGCCCAAAGGAGCCCTGGCAAGGGGTCGTGCTCAATGCTGCAGAGAAAGGCAAAAAACCCCCGTAGACCTTTGCCAGCCCACCCTGGGGGAAAAAAAGCCTTCCTCCCCCCAGCTGCAAGGCATGAGAGGCCATCTTCATGGTGCATGACTAGCGGGCAGTAACCTAGCCAAAATGGACCAGAGGAGCCCTGACAAGTGGTCATGCTCAATGCTGCAGAGGAACGCAAAAAACTCCCAGGGACCAGTGCCAATCTGCCCCGTTAGAAAATTCCTTCCTGACCCCAGAGCTGGCAATTGGCTATTCCCTGAGCACGTGAGCAAGACCTGCCTCCTCATCCCACAGGCTGGTCACACCTCCCAGAAGATGCCCAAACCCTATTCTCTCTCAACCTGGAGCCATCTCAGGGGCTTCCGAGAGTGGCCAAATGCCCCTGGCCTGATTGACCCTGGGGGCAAGAATCCTTCCCGTGCCTGGCAGGATACCAGTGGGTGCTTGAAAGCACTGGGACCCCTTGCAACATCTCTGCATCCCATTTCTTACGGCTGCTGCCCCAGGCTCCGCAGGGGATGAGGACGGTGAGCTCTGAAATGCTCCTCAAGAAGGCATTCCCTTGGTCTTGCCACTGCTATCCAGCTGAAAAGGATTTCCATGCATCAGATGAGCTTTGAAAGCGGCCCCCTGGAGGCTGGCCTTGCAGCAGAGAACCTCCAGAACCCTCATCCAGCCTCCAGTCTTCCTCCCTCAGCCCCCTTCAAGTAATTCCACTGGTTCCTCAAGGACTTCCTCTTGGATGTCTTTGGGCTGCCCCTGGGCCAGCTCTGTCCTGAGGGCAAAGCCAGGCAGGCTGGCAGTGGGAAATGGGAGGATGCCCCCTTTATCCTGCCCCGGGGCATTGTGACTGTTGCGTTGCCATGAGGTGGCACTGTGACATGGTGGTGACGGGGCCCCCCACAGCCCCGCCCACCACCCCTCCACCCAGCATTCTTTGGAGGAAGGCCTTTGGGGTGCTGGGCCCGAGGTAGTTCCTGTGCCCAAAAGGCCCAGGGGGCTGTCCCTGCCCTTGGTGGCCATGCACTGGGCACAGCTGACGTGTCCTCTGCCACTTGGCTCCCAAGGACAAACTAGTGCTGTTACTCTTCTCTCAGGCCATGGCAGAAACCAGGACATGTGGGAATGGTTCAAAGCTGTGTCAGGGGAGGTTCAGGCTTGACATTAGGAAACATTTCTTTACAGAGCGAGGGGTCAAACAGTGGAACAGGCTTCCTAGAGAGGTGGTCAATGCCTCAGGCCTGTCAGTATTTAAGAGGCATTTGGACGATACCCTTAATAATATGCTTTAACTTTTGGTCAGCCCTGAAGTGGTCAGGCAGTTGGACTAGGTGATCGTTGTAGGTCCCTTCCAGCTGAATTCTATTCTATTCTATTCTATTCTATTCTATTCTATTCTATTCTATTCTATTCTATTCTATTCTATTCTAAAAAACATTAAAAATCACTAATTAAATATTTTATCAATGCTTCATTTATTTCAGAGGTTAGTGCAATTATATTTTGGAGACAAGTCCTCAGCAAGTTGTTTCGAAAACAACATCATGATCATGGAACATCAACACTAAAAGGAATGTTTCCAGCTAATGCTTCAGTAAAGAGAAATAGAAGCAAATACATATGTTAGGTGTTATTTTCAGGAAACATTGCTTGATTGCTTGATTCATTCATTCATTCCAGAAGAACTAAGAAAGATTTAAAGAATCAAAGGGAAATGAATTGCTTTATATTAAAATAAATGTTATCACTTGAAAAACTGCTACCATTTAAAAAAACCTGATTGTCAAAGATTTGTGTGTGAATATTTTAAATAATTTAGAAAAAAGATTTAGCCTAGAGCAATGGAAATAAATATCAGAGCATGTTTTCATATTTTTTTCCTGAGATTAAAATGTGTAGAGTGTAGAACACAGAAAAGGCCCTGTCAGCATAAAACAAATCCTTTGGCAATTTTTTGTTTCTCCATCTAGATCAATGCCTTGATCCAATTCACCTCGCAGCCAAGTCTTTATGGTGACATGAGACATGGGGATAAGAGCAAACATTTAAGGTGAGGGGAGGAAGATGGCGATAGTTATCATTGGATATGGGCATTACAGATATGTCTGGAGAACTACAGCCTCAAGTAATTAGTCAAGTTCTGAAGTATACATCATTCCAATTATTTGTTTAAAATTAGTATAAATCTTCCACCTACAAGTAGCCGGGACAGATAATAAAATAAGATAGTAAATATTCTGAATAAGAACAGGTGCAACAGACATTTCACAATTCTAACTAGGCAGTAAGTATTACTAGAGTCTGGGGCAAAAAAATGAACTCTGGTTTCACTAATATTCTGTCTTAGAAAAGTGAGGCACATGGTGAGGAAAAAACATCCCAACTTTATAAACTGATGGGCTTAGAGCAGCCGCTACGGATCTAGAACAAGATCTTGGGGTTCAACAGATGCATGTAAGCATCAGTTTAATGTTTAGTAGAAGCCAGTAAACCAAAAAGTGTTAGGAATTATTAAGAATTAAATGGAAAGCAGAATAGAGACATCGTCATGTCATTGTATAAATACACGATACTCTGTGTGCAAAGTCTGATTTGTCAATCTCAAAAAACATTTAATAGAATTGGAAAAGTTTCAGAAAAGACTCACCAGGTTGATCAAAGATGTGGAAATAGCTTTGACAAAGGAAACAACTAACTAGAGTAAAGATTCTTCAACCCAGAAAAGAAGCAACTCTGAGGTGTTACATGAGATGTCTAAAAAAATCGTGAGTAAATTTTGTACCCTGCAGAGGATGAATAAGGAATGGTTGTTCATCTTCCAATACAGAATTAATGCATATCACATGAAGATAACCTGTCATACGTTAAAAACAAATGAAAGAAGATGATTTTCCATAGCATGTAATTAAGCTTTGGAATACCTTACCATGGGATGCTATGAATGCTGAAATTCTATATTGTTTTAAGGGAAGACTAGACAGATTCATGGCTGAGAAACCTGTTAAAGGTGAATTAAAATACATAGAGATCCCCTTTTCTGCAAAATGTAACTGGATTTAAATTTCTACAAGCAGAATGTTAGGGATGATATACCCGTCTATTCTTATATCCTAATATTCTTAAACATTCATTCTTTCCTACATTCTCATTTCCTGGACATCCACTTTGGACCACTCTCAGAGGCAGGATAGTGGGCTAGTCTGACCCTGTATAGTCATTTGTATAATCTATATGCAGTGAAAATCTTTGTGATCTTTCTGATGTTTAGAAATGATATGAGAGGTAGGAGTTCCATAAACTGACAAGACTGGATGAAGGACTTCACATATTTTCCCCAGCCCAAAGGCAGTCTCACCTCTATATTTGAATTTAATAGCTTAGTTTTTATTTTACAGTTACACATTAAATAAATATTTTGCTGGTGATCTGAATAAAGTTATATCAGATCTTTGATTATGTCATAAAGAAAACAACTGAAACTTCATATATGTGGTTATGGTGTCACTGAAAAATGTCTATATCATATGTTTAGCCAACACATATAGCCAACAATTTCATTATTCTAGTTACTCTAATGCCCGAGGTCTTCACACAAAATTGCCAGACTCCCTCTTTTTTCTGCTTTCCCCATTTCTTCCTTCCTCCCTAGCCTCCCTGAGAATTAGACTCTACTCCACTTTTTCAGAGATGTTAACTCTTTATTGTTTTTCACAATGAATATTCTCCACTATCTATTGGAGCAAAGGTAAAGTACTCTGTTATGATGCTGGTAAGAAACAGCCATTTAATTTTGAAGTTCATCTTACTTATTTTCCAGCAATTCATTTTCCCCCTGTTTTTTTCTAAACCTGAACAGGTGGGTCATAACAGTGGGGAATATAGGCAGGATCTAACTAATCCTCTTAAGAGCAGCATCGTCTTTGTGGTACAGTAACATTGTTAATTCCGCACCTCAGGCTTTTTTCCTTTATTTTTTTGAGTTCTCAGGTTGATTCAGGTGTTATCCCATTATTTCTGTCACAGGAGAAATGCTCTCAGTAACAGCAATACTGGAAAATCTAGCGAATAAAGAACTCTACATTACTATTTGTACCACTCTGTTTTACAACCTTAGTGTTAGAACTAGCTGTCCTACTTGTTGTAACAACAAGAACTACAGACCTCTGCAATACTATCACTACATTAAGAGATTTTACAGTTTTTACGGCAAAATCTGGAGAACAAACAACAGAAGTCCAGTAGTTCTTGTGATCTTAAAGTATGATTTAAGCTTATCTGTGCGTAGAGTGCAAGTGCAAGTATCTGTGTATAGTGGGGAATTTCTGTTCTCATTTTTGGAAGCAGAAATCTTGGCGTCTTTTCTTGTCTTGTTATGAGTGTAGAGAATGTTTTAAATGACTCAGAAACCCCCCTTTGATAACATTTTAGTCTGCATTTTATCACAGTGACACAAAAAATCCTCCCTGTGGGTTTCATACAACATTTTTGGAGAAAAATTGCTAGATTTTATTATTTTTCGAGCAGGCTGTCATCACCACAACCAGATGATCTATACAATATATCTTAAGAATCTACTAAACCTTATAATAATTAGATATTTACATATGAAAATCTCTGGGAAAGTTTTCTATTTTTGCTTACTTAATCCTAGAACTATACACAGAGGATCCTGAATTCATGATGCCTTTAATAAGTACTAAAAAAAGAGCAAGAAAATATTTCTGCTGTTTCGATGGGCTTCACACAAATGCTTCTGTCATATTCTGGAAAAAAAGTATTTAATTTCATTAACTGTTCGCTGAAACTCAAGTTGCCTACTAAGTTAGGTGCCTTCTAGGTGTGTCCACCCAATGAACCTCATAACTAAAAGGAGAGAGTTTTGCATATTTTCTTATGCATGTTTCTATTGCTTAGATTCCTTGAATAGCCTCATAATCTTCAGATTGTTCCATTATTGTTACAACTAATGCAGACGCATCAAATATTTATATTTTAGTGGTCTTTTTTGAATCCCAATAATGTGCTAAAGTCTATTTCTTCCTTATGATGAATTACTTAGTACAAATTTATTTAAGGTAAAAATTATTTTACAAACTGAAAGAGCCATTTTTTCTGTTGGCATGACTCCATAGACCTTGCTCTCATGAAGCCTGTGTCTTGTGCCTCACTGAAGCGGAAGAATTATTTTTGCATCAAAAATGGTTAAAGAAGAATGGACTATTTTTTTTAATCCAGAATTTTTGGGACAAAGTGAAGGCTTTTGCTTATTCTTAAAATTGAAACTCAAACTTCCATTTTGAAAATTACTTAACTTACTCAAGGGAAGTAGAATTGCTATGATGCAGAGACTTTGAGAAATGGCAAGGATAGCTAAATCCTCAAGGAATATCTAGAATTGTTCTGTATCCATATTTGTCTGAATGGGTGTATAGATNGCAGATTTATTAATCTAATAAAATACAAATTCTTGAAACAAATGAGAAATATAGTTACTTTTAATAACACAGATTTTAAAAACTGACTAGTGAAATATGAATCTTGTTTCTCACGATTATGCTGAGATAAATTTCAGGCAAAGGCTTTTTATTAGTGTATCCCAAAAGACATAAACTAGTAGTTTTAAATCTCAAATTATAAATGTGTATATTCAGCAGAAATAGATTTTTTTTGTCCTTGCTTATAGTCAAGAGTCATCCATGGTCTCACAGTACCTATCCAGAACTCATGACAATAAATTCAACAGTATTTGTTAGGAATAGACCTTGTATTGTAATTACATGATATGAAGTTTCCTGAGTTGCAGCACAAGTCTGTAAAGTACAGCATCTGCAGGCATAAACTATGTGAATGATCTAAGGATTTAAGGAAACTCCTTCTTCTCTATCTTCCATCATGCAGCTCTGTTTTCGCTCACCTTTGAGTTTTTTGTTGGTTCGTGTGTTGGTTTTTCTCTCCTTTTAAGCATTTGAAAAAAATTAAGCGGGACCTTTCAGAACGTTGAAATTTGCTGGAGATATTTTAGCACTCAGAAACTTCATGGGGAAGGTGAAAATTAGTAGGTCTACTATCAATATGAAAATGTCCTTCACTAGTAAAAATGTTAAAAGTAAAATTATTCATATGCTATTTGCATATTACACAGGATGGGTGATGGACTCCACAGAGAGAATTGTTACCGTGTATCTACTGCAGTTCAAAAGTTTTGAAAGCCAGCCTTTCCACACCAGTTTTTTCCCCTAGTTCTGTAAGGTCTGGCATTCTGCAGGCAATGAAAAATTATATAGAATATGGACACTTTTATTACAGGCAAGGGATTCTGGTACAGATACTGATCATATGTAGGCAGCCTGAGTCCATCAACCTTTACTAGCTCTGTCTCAGCAGTAGCCCTGCAAAGTCTGTGTAAAACTCTGTATTGCTCCATGTTAGCTTATTAGCTTATTATTTGCATAGAGACAACTCATGTCTTGCACTTCACTGAAACTAATTAGTTCTCCAGAACCTATGTCTCTGAGAAGTGCAGTGCAAAGACATCTGCATGACCCTTCAGAGAGCTAGCTCTTGTCCCTCAGAACTTATTAGTGCAAGCCTTGTGCATTTACCTCCTCTCTCTTCACCTGTTCCATGAACCCTCCTCACCTACCTGCTGGCCAAACAAAATGCTTAGCCTACTACATTTTGTGCAGTCTATTCTAAAGCTTTCCAGGTGACAGTTACAATTTCTCCTTTGCCTGTTTCCATCCTAAAGCCACCAGTTGATCTTCACTGGTTTAAAATAGCTCACGTTAAAATTTAACATGTGCCATTGCAGAATGAGATTATGGTTTTTACAATTAAAAGTCTAGGTTTGAGATGTGATGATACATGTAGTATAGGAGCCTTTGTAGAACAGGATAATTGGAATTTAATTGCCTGATTTGAATTTGGACAGAACACTGGGGGTGAGAAGCCTGCAGTAGTGAAAAGCAACATCTGATTCCAATTATCAGATTTTAGCTAATTTTCCTAAGTTAAAGGTTTTTCTAATAAATGTATAATGCCAAATATAAGAAATAATATAATAATAAAAAGGAAAACAGAAATCATAGAGCTCTCATTCTAAGAAAAGTCATTAAGTAAGATTACAGTTCATACAAATGTATGGAGAGTATGACATAAAGGTTACTCTTTCAAGTGTACGTATTTGTGTCAGAATTTCTTAAGAGTAGTAGATATAGAACCAGCAGATGAATCTTGAGAACT
>WAAD01016975.1:15896-35713 GCA_013389945.1 Fregata magnificens | reverse complement strand
TTATTCCAACTACAATATGTTATCTTTTCCTGGTCATTTGAAAGCAGTAGTGTACTCAGTTCCAGTGCCGTATTATGCTACAATACACTGTTTTAAAACAGAGTTTTTTTTATAGCTGCTTATGAAAAATAAACAAGACTATAAAAAATTAAAAATCAATTATTTAAGGTAAGATTTATTACATTCTGTTTTAAATTCCTGCTTAACATTGGGAATTTAAATTCATCCTATAAAGCATAGCTTTGAAGATGATGAATGCCCATAAAAAGTTAATCCTTGGACAAATAGAGGTCTTGTGTCTCACTTTTGGACTTGGCCAGAAGCAAAGCAGCTGAATTCCAAAGGCAGCTCCGCTCTGAACACCCTACAGATGCGAGAGGGTACAGCTCTCTGCCTGAGCTTACAGATCCACTTCAGGTTTGGCAGTGCCTCCTATTTAGTCAATTCAGAGTGCAGGGCAACCCTTGCTCATCCAACACAATTCACGGAGAGCTACCAGAAATACAGCAGGAAATCAGAGAAACTCAGCACTACCATGTCATCCCTGAAGCAGAAGCAACAAGGGAAGGGATCCGTCAGAAAAGCCTATTTCACACACCTTGCAGTAAGGTCACACTACTTTGTAACTAAAAGTAGTGCATCTCTTACTTGTTCATCTCAAAGCTTAATGTGAAAATCCTATAAGTCATAAAAGCTATTTGAAGAGATCTAAAATTATGATAAGCCAAATGAGTGCAATGTTGAAAATTGGGGTTTCTACATTTCCTTGAATTTGGAGAAATAAAAGTATTTTACGATAAAATAGGACATGACATTAACACTCAAGTTATCATATTTCTCAATTTATCACAAGCTTCAGCTTATTGTCTTGATGCTAGATTTTATGTTCTTAAACAATTTATGAATCAGAGTAAGGAGAGGCTAGGTACAAAACCTTCAGTAAATTACGGATGAATTGTTAGGACAGAAGTGAATCTTTCTATCCTGTTTGAAGTTCTGCTATCCAAATTTTATTGTAATTTATTCAATAATATGTCATTTAGGAAGGAAAAAAAGAATTCATAAGAACTGGAGAGAGAAGCAGGGATTTCGTTTGGACAACAACCTAACATGATAGAAACATAAGAGCCCTTACCTGTTAATATTTAAGACAGAGCTTTATTAAAACAAATTTCATTTTCATCAATGACATCATGCAGAACTGAATTCCTCCCTAATGAATGACACAGGCACTTCCGTGGAAATAACTAATGGCAACAGAACCTGCATCTTATTCACTGTGGTGCTGAAAGTGTTACAGAAACTGTCAGTTCAAGTTTGTAAACTGTCAAGCTACATCAAATGTTTTAAAAAATACAATTAAAAGATTAAGACTTTGTTATAATTAAGATTTTTGAATCAGCAATGATGACACCTTTGCAGAAAACTGTTGCAGTAACAGTCCATTAAGAAAGACAAGATGTAGGAACTAGTTTTTTCCACTGACGACATATGAACAATTTTTGCTGTGTTGTCTAGTTAGGCACAAACCCCTAAAATATTCCTTTTCTTCTGGGAAAAAAAATCCTTAAAAATAAAAAAATAATTCCATAATGATCAAATCCCATGATGATTTGCGTGGTCTTTGCTGCATGTCTAGGCAGTTTGTATTTTGGGATACAAATATAGACCCATGTTTGTGGTATGGAACTTGGAGTAAGGAAGGAGAAAGGAGGAGAAGGAAAAATTCTCCCCTCTGTCAGTCACTGGTTTATTATGATGGTTTTTTTGAGAAAAACTTATGGCAAGTAAATGAAGCACTGTTGCTCCAGTTACAATCATGGCAAAGATGTTGTATGGGCAGTGAGACCAACAAGTATTACACATATTGTACAGCCATTTTCCCTTCAAGTGTATCAAGTCTTTTTCCATCACTCCTTTTATCTACTCTTCACTCAAAAAAGAATGTTTTAGAATCAAGTTTTACCTTTCAAATCTGAATGTTCTGAAGAAAACTATTGCAAGTTATTATCAAACTGTTAGTGATTTTCAGCTACAGTTTTGAAGACCTTCCTAAGCTTTTAGTGGCAAGATCACAGCAAGACCAGAGGCAAGACCACAGCATTCTTTCCCTAAATGACAGTTTTTTCGTGATTACTGAATTGCTTTACTATTCACAGTCCTGAATACATTCTGAATACATAGTTATCTTGTACAACAATAGGTTGCCCAGTGGGAATCATCAACACGGACCAGAAGCAGCGGAAGGTATTCTGTTGGGAACCCCAATGCTGAAAGGTTCCTAGGTATGAGGTCCAAAGTGTACAATCAAAATTATACCAATTTTGGTAAGGCTACTTGATTATCTGTTGCTGTCATCCATAAAGGATTCTTTATGCAGTAAAACAAAAACTTTAAGCTATTTATAACAGTAAAACAGCATTTAAGGTACCATCATTGGTCTAACAAAAGCAGAAGGAGCCAGAGGAGTTAGCAAAAATATTCATGAGGATGACAAGTGTCAACAGAGAACAAACACTAGTTACATGGGGGTTTGGCAGGTTAGCAATGCTAGGGGCAAATCTATAGCCAACGTTACTATGACAAATCCTGCATCAAATGAAGACCTGTTCAAAGACGTGGAGTTTTAGTGGATAGTTGTAAATCTTAAGAGACCACAGTGCTTTATGGCTGCCCTGAGCTACACGTGGTCAGAGCTACCTCTGACTGCAGCAGCAGGCCATTTCTCCCCCACACTACTTTTGAGATGTGCCCCTTCCAAAAACTGACCATGTCCCCTTGTTTTAAGTGACTGAAACTGCTCCACTCACAAGAATGCTTCTCAGGAAGCCACAGTAGCCATCTGAAATAATTAATGGAGAAAGTGGGTATTCTCTCCTGCCATGATCATCTTGAAAAGTTTCTTAAGTTCCCTTCAAATCATGTTTTTTAGGCATGTATTTCCCCAGAAACAGCATTATAACATAGCATAACTGAATCTAGAGATTCAGAAATGTTGTGCAGCCTGCTTTTCCATTCAGACAGTGTAGATGATATTTTTCAGTATTAGAGTAATACAGTCTATATTATACCAATAAATATTGTACTGAAAAGCATATCAACAGTATATATTTAGGTCCTCAGCATGACTAAGTTATCAAAAATTGTAAGTAAGTAACCTCTCATATTAATTAAATGTGCAAGACCATCTGAAATTTGACAGAAGTCAATGGAAAGACTGACATTAGCATTAATGGGTCTTGGATCAGGCCCTTAAAATCAAATGCTTCTTGTAAGAGGTAATTATACCTTTTGCTTGTAAGGAAAAATGGAAAATCTCATTGGGAATGTAAGTGTATTTAATGTTTGGATTATATGATGACTAGTTATGAACGACTTCTGGAGGTTGTTGGTAAATAACGGGAAAAAGTAGAAAAATTTATAAGACTGCTTGGCTTCAAATAAAAATTGGTCCTTTTTCTGAAGGTTATGTATAGCTACTTTTCTCAAAAAAACCCTTTTTGTTTAAAAGCAAACCAAAAGCAATAACAAATTTTAAAAACCTTGCTCTTACTTTTCTGTTTCCACGTTTACATGTGTCCAATATCCCCAAAATTGATTTTTAAATCATCATGTAATGAGACATAATAGCTGGAGATGTTAGTGTTATTTCTAGATACTACCCAGAAACAAAGTCTAGGTAGAATACTATATGCATGTTATTTATGTACTTGCTTGGGGAAAACAATTAATTAAAAAAAGAGTGAGATGAAGTAGTAGAATAGGTGTTAAAGGTTACTATTATGAACTGTGGAAGTCTGTGTTTACTAATCAAGCTGCAGAGGAGATAAGTTGACATGCGTGAATAAGTATTCCCAATGTGACAGTGAAGTTCACTAAGCACTGAGTTGTATTATCCCTTGAGAAATAACTTCTTGGTTGTACTTGTTCTGAGACAAGAACTGAGGGATGGGTAAGCAGGGACCATCTGAGAAAAGAGTCTTTTTACAAGTCACTGCACCTGCTGTACTGATACTGCCTCTTTCACCATCGCAAATTTAGAAAGACTTCCCGATTTTAGACTTCCAACTTCAGTGAGTTATGTCTTTAATTTAACTCTAACAATAGTTCATATTTAATAAGCGTTCCTGGAAAGTACTTTCATCTCTAGTCAGACATATTCAGCTCTCCCTCTTGTTACTAGTGTCCTAATCTTTCACCTAATACATTACTTTTCCCCAAAAGCCCTGCAACTAATAAGACAAACATCCATGTCCCACTGAAAAATACAGGAGAAGCATTCAAAGCTTGCTTTTGTTTCAACAGCTTGAAGTTTTGCAGTACCAACTATAGTCACTTTTCTAAAACTTTATTTAAATAAGCGGGTGTGGAAGCCAATACATCAGTAATGACAATATTGCTGTCAGATTAAGACAAAGGCCCATATCCTTACACTTCACTGTTTTTTATTCTCCTAGGCAGAATGCTCAACTCTGTTAGGAACAATTTCTTGGTCCACTTGAGTCAGAAGTTAGGAATGCAGAACTGCAAGTATCGTTTAAGAGTCTTACCTATTATTATCTCTAATGATGCTACCACCATATGTCACAAGTTACTAATTGATAATAACACCAGTATCAGTTACATTCAGATTGCAGACTAATGATCTTAAAATAGATTCCTCTTACAATTCTTGCTAAGAATAAGGGTTACATATTGAATTTATGTAACACTTCAGTTGGCTAGGTATTTCATAATCTTTCTAGAGAATAATTTATCTATTGTCTTGCCTAGCTCTCATTTGAAGCAGTACTTGATTGCAACTGCTTTCCATTCCTAACTGAGATAGTTATACAAGCATCACAGAACTTCAGGATTACTCAAGAGGAAATATTCTTATCCTCTCCAGAGAAGACCAAGGCTATTTAATTATACTCAAGTATTAAAGTTGGGGAGGGGGGTGTTTTGGGGAGTTTTGTTTGTTTGGTTGGTTTTGTTTGTTAGTTTTGTTAAAGCTAGGCATGGATAGTAATTTATTTTCTCCTGAAAACTCCAAAGCTATCTGTCTACAAAACTAGAAATTATTTTTGGTCCCCTATATACCAAAAGATTCTATAAAAAAAAAATTGGCCGATATTAGGTGAAATGACTCTGAAGGTCAAACACATTTTTCAAATAAAAATCTGTCTTTTTTGGAAAATCAGTAAAATAAACATTTCACAATACGTCCAAAAGCTTTTGAACAAAATGTAATCCAGCTAAATCCACAGAAAGCCTTGAACCCAGCCCTCCTAGACTGAAATCCTCTAAACAGTGTCCATCCAAAAGTTAACTGCTTATGCAGTTAGGGAGAATCATATAAGCTCTGTGGCTTTAGGATATCTATTCCTCAAATCTTCAAAATAAATCCACATTGCGCCGATATTAAATAGCTGCTTAGGGCTCCTAAGCACAGGGAAAGCTACCTGAATGCTTTACTTCCAAGAATGCACGGGGTTACTTTACAGTCTGAAAGTACTAAGCAATAAACACGACTCTAGTAGAGGCTCCCAAAACAGGCTCAGTCATGCCCAGATCACAGCCAAGACATGCTACCCAATACAGTAGATGTTAAAACATCTTTGGTGATGTAGGAGTTGGTCTTTGTATCATCTATTTGTTATTTGTTCTACTTGTATTTGTGCACAACTTTTTAAAACATCAACAATTTTGTTATGTCAAAGTGTTGCTGATTTTGTGAAATTGTCTTTTCTCATTTACTGAGATATTACTTATCAGCACCAACACATGGAATTTTTTCTTTGCAGTCTTTAGTCAATATTGCTGGCTTGGACTTGAAAACTTCTGATTTCTATTTGATATGTGTTAGAGTTGCACATCCTTTTCACTTTGAGTGCCTCTGTCTGATTTATCAGAAATTCAGTAGCAATTTAATGATTTTTAAAAAAGCATATTCCCTTCTGTTTTCTCTACCACTTACTAAGTTTCAGATGATTGTCTCATACAAGTTAGAGTTTTAAAGCTGGATGAAAGCTACCTGGAGAGGGGCAAAGTTCAGTATGGAACCCTGACCATAGGGCAGGATCCCTGCGTACACATTTAGGAAGGACAGTGGATGAGGAGGACCACCTGCTCCCTAGGGCCAGGGCTAGAGCTGTGCTGCATCCTGGGACCAGGTGAGGTCCACCCATGCTGAGCTCCTGGTTGCTTGTGTCCTCGGTAGCTAATGTGAAGTTGTTTCAGTTCTGTCATTCCCCCAGCAACAGTGACAGGCACATAAGCATATCCTGAGTGCAAGAGGAGAGAGAACAGATGGATGCAGACAGGGGAGCGGACGGAAACTGTGGGACCATATTGGCAGTAGTCATAACACATCACCAAGCTAACTGTCGGCATGGTCCCTGCAGGCATCAGAGCAAAGGGGAGCTAAGGAGGGATTTGAAGGGGATAATGAAGTAGCCCAACAGGCATTTACAAAAATCTCTTCTCAAGCACGAGGGATGGTGCAAGAGAAAGGAGGGTTTGCTGAAACACATAGCAGGAAGCGGGGAAGGTGCTGACATCAGGAGCTGTCTGGGAGCAGGAGTGAGGCATTTGACACCGAGTGGGAAATAAGCAGGGAGGAGTAAAATTGTTAAGGGCCTTGAAAGCAGAGACAATTTAGCAACTGATGCAGCAAAGGGAAAGCAATATTGTCAGAATGACTGGCTAGCAAAGTGCTGTTTGCAGCAGCAGGCTCTATGCATATCAACACAGTAATGAAGGTTGGGTAAGACCATCAAATCAGAAAGGTTTTATTTTTTTTCTGCACTGGAATTAATTTAAAAAACCCCTGCATTTCTCATAAAATAGAAGCATTGCAATATAAGCAAAAATAAGCTTGTCTAATAAGAAAATCAATTGGCAGAATCTGACCAGTTACATTTCACTGCATAATACCACCATTAATTCTAGCAATATTACCAGTGGAACAGGCCGAAATTGTCATTTCCGACAGAAAAAATATTTTGGAAGACAACCAAATCTATGATGGATGTAGGCAGGCACAAATCCATTTAAATCAGTGGTGCAGCACTCGTTTCTGTCAGCTGCAATAGTCTCCCTTGATGTTTCATGAAGTTTATGAGAAACAAATTACAATACGTGGAGAAAGCAAAACTTGCTACGTACCACACTGAGATATAAATGCAACACTAGGGTTACCTATCAAAACATGCATGTTCCACTCCATGAAACTTCAGTCAGATAAGACCTCACAGAAAAAGTTCTACTGAGATAATACAGGCATAAAATACAATGTTTTTGAGAAAGTTAAAAGATAAAGAACACTCTAAACAACTGATCATTTTACCCTATAGTTAAAGTGCTACTCATAACATTTTAACCCTCAATAATTTCAAACTAGACATTTGCCATTCATAGTCCTGCAAGAAAGGTTAGAATAGTCCCTCAAAGACTGTTAAGTGATAATTATGTAGCTTTAAAAAATATTTGTCCTCTTCAGTATCTAAAATGGTGTTAATATTTTTTCTATCTACCTTCAATGACTTGCCTTCTATTTAATTTAGCTAATAGCTAAATAAGAAAAAAATAATTCTTTCTTAGTAAGAAAGAATTCTGTATAGTGAACAAGCTGTTCTGAAACACCATGAAATACAGAGAAGCTAAGTAACTTAACTCCATTTGCTAGAATAAAAGACCACATGAACACAGGAGAAAATTATCTAATAATTGCCATATTTTTTCCCAGTATCACTTGGTCTTCTATAGATCTGCAAGTATAATTACCAGTAATATTGGCTTGGCTTCCCAATCACTTTCATAGAAGACCTCAACTTCTCATTTTCACATCTTTTCCCGGAAAGATACATTCAACATTGACAGCTGTAGGTTGTTTTTCTCCTCCTCCCCTGATTTTTCAGAAGTCAAAGCAAACAAAGTTTAATTTTAGGGAGTAAAAAGAGCTGCTGAGTAATCACTTAACTGCCTAATGGGAAAAGAATTTGGGTCTCCTATGAATTTCCCCCAGCACACCACAGAAGATGGCAATTTCTGTCTCTTTTTTGGAAGGTTTTCTCTCTTTTTGCTATAGCATAATACTAAAAAAAACCATACAAAAACCTCATGAGCTACATAGTATCATCTTTTGGTGATAACTAAATTAGGATGCAAAATGGTTTATAATCTCCTCCTTGGCCAAAGGGAAGGAGTAACAGCTCTGTAGAAAAAGAAAGGTCAAGAACTGCCTCCTATAGAAAGCAGTAGCAGGGTTTCCTTTGAAAAACCAAAGAGCCCATGTCTCATGTTAAAACTCCTCCTATCCCTATTCCAATATATTGACTTTGGTTTCTGCAGTGCTGACAAGAAAATCAGTCAATTGTTTTACTTTGAATTGAACTATTTTCAACAGAGGAACTGCAACATTATGATGGATATCTATAGAAAAGAGGAAGTCAACAAAACTTTGCCCATTACACTGAATTCTTTCAGACAAAGAAATATTCATAAACTTGGCATTTTATAGTATATGAGGTTCATATACTTCATACAGTTTTTCCCTGAAGAATAGCCTGATGTTACTTTAAGGTTGCTGAACAACACAGAGGTACCTGAGAAGCCTAATTCCAATTGCAAGGGACAGTTTAGTTTAGGAGTAAACAAACTACCTGTGCTCAGTACATAGTAAGGTTTCATTCATCCCCAATACACAACCCTTGCTATGAAATCTTTTATTATGTATATGTTTTTAGAGAAATACATTACAACTTAATATTAGTTAAATTTAGTAACAAAGACAAGGACAAAGACAGCTCATATGGATTCAATTTAAGTCAAATATTTAATACACCTTATTATTCTAGTCCAAAACTATCCAGTTTTTAGGACTTAATGACTGTCAGGTAATTTAATATTTTGAAGCTCTGATACAGCATCATAGGGACTGCAAAGCACCAGTGGAGCTGAAGAGACAGCTCACTTGTTTACTGCTTTCTCATGCTTCCAGGCATGGAGGTAGATGTCTAAATATATTCAGTTCCACAGACCTATCAAATCAGGTAACTAGGCAAAATTCTGAAGCAAGCAGAAATTCTGTTACGATTATAAACAAACACTTGTTACTGTTTGAGACCAAGAGAAATTAGAATCTCTGGGCAGAGATAATGACATTAAGAATTTGTAAGCTTTTGATGCACATTTCAGATATACATTGTATTTTATTATAATGACAATAAGTGTACTTTCACACTACCCTTAATGTAGTGTGATTTATGTATCTAAGCATGCCTTTTCAAGAGAGGATCAGCTAAAGTTTTTGTCCATTATAGAGTGTGCAAGAGCATAAGGTTAATACCTAGTTTTCATGTTTATGCAGGAGATACTTGCAAGAAAGTGGAATAAATTATTGACATTTCCAATCATTGTTTTCAGTGGTTTAGCAGAATTCAAAAATCTCTTCTCTGCTACTTATCACAAATAAAAATTATTACATAGAAGGCACTCTGAAGAAAGTTAATGAAATAAAGGTTCTGTTGTGAAAACAACTAGAAATAAAACACCACCCTACATTTTAAAATAAACACAAAATTATGTTGTGGAACAGTGCATTGGAAAACTGGTTTACAAAGTAATATCAGAAGTCTGGAAACAGCACTGTACGTATTAACCATAGCACCTCACTCTGCATTCTGATGGAGGCAGGGCAAGCTAGCTATTAGTCATCTCCCAAGAAGAGGAGTCCCAAGGGTCTGCCTGAATGAATGCAGCACGCACTCGATATTTGTGCTTTCATATCAACCTAATACGTGCAATGAAATGGATCCCTACCTCACCGTAAACACACCTTCCCACTGCCGTATCCAGCTTTGTTTCCACATTATTTCATTCTTCAAGGATCCCTGGATACTCAGTCTCCCAATTAAAAGGGACTAAGATAAACCTGACCTCTGAAGTCTTAGCAGAAGTCTAGGTCTTTCCTCTAAGAAGGAATACAGTTAGGACACCTCAGCACTGTAAGTGCCTCCTGACCACAGTTTCTCTTGCAATGTACTGACAATTGAGGAACTGAGGAAAAATAGATACTCCTAAGGATCAGAGCTGTTCTAGCATCCCCTTGTTTCCTTATAGAAGAGATCACATGAAAGCCTTGCAGCAGATATTCTTTCCCTGCTCATTCAACCACTTGCTGCCCCTCAGGAGGGCATAACATTTCTCTACAGTGGAGCTCTTCAGTTCTGTCAGCATCACATAAAAATCCCCCAGGACATAATTCTGGTAGCAGATACATTTCCAGGAACTGTGGCATGAATTCTACCTGTTGTCAGCAGCTGCCAAATTGTCAAGACCCAGTTAGGGAAGACAGCTTAGAGGCTCTTACACTCTGGACCTCAGTCACTATCAACATTTTGCTCAACCCAGCCTTTTAGTTCACCAGTAATTTGAAGCATTCAAAATAATTATTGAACTGTCCATGATTTGTTCAAGCAAGTTCTCTAAATATGAAAACCTGGAGATCTTACACTAAGCAATGCTTATCTGTGGTAATTATTTTAGCAAAGTAAGCACAGCGCAAAGTCTCAAGTCCGTTTTAGAGAAATACCCACGCATAGAATATCACTGGAAATATAGTAAAATGAAAGCACATTCATTGTACAGGTAGAGCTAGATCCTACTTGTGTTTGTATAACTCCAGTGCTCTCTTTGGCTTATAAAAACAGAATTCTTCCCCCAGTTAAGGGAACTTCCCAGCCATACGACCAGGTCTGTGGCATCTGGGCACCACAGCCCGTCTGTTCATACATATGGGTGTAGTATAGTGACAGCTTTACTGCGTATTAGTTATGCATCATGTAGCACATTTCTTGACAGAGGCAAAAGCAGTTTATGACTTGAAGCAAATCATTTTATCCCAAGGGCTTCTCAGAGCCAGGCAAAAGGCCAGGGCTTAGGTCAACAACTCAGGAGTTTGGCAACTATTTCCTATCATTGCTTTCTTTGCGAGGGTCTGTTACCTGATTGGAGAATGTGGCCCTATGTTGTGATAGAGAAGTCACTTTGAGACAACTAATAAGGAGCTGCGGTGGCCATAATCATGGGTTATTCAATCACAGAGTCACAGAATGGCTGTGTTTGTAAGGGACCTCTTAAGATCATCTTCTCCACACCCCCCTCTGCTCACTCAGGGCCAACTAGAGCCAATTGTCCAGGACCATGTCCGGACGGCTTTTGAATATCTTCAAGGATGGAGACTCCACAACCTTTCTGGGCAACCTACCTGGGCAGTCTATCACTTGCTGCTAAAGTGCCTGAGGAAATGGGGCTACCAGATGGAAGACACTTAACCTCAATATAAGTTGGTGTCTACAAAGCTATACAGACTGCAGGTTAAGCATCCTGAATGAGGACGGCAAGCTACAAAAGCTCCCACCAACTAAAGGTAAGGGCAACTGCATGCAGTAACATGGACAGTTTATCTGTTCTGAAATTACACCATGCAACAAAGCAAGGTAGCACTGAACAAGTTGCCCCACAGAACTGCATCACCCTGCTGTTTTCCCAGGGCAAGGGAAAGCATGCACATGTATGCAACACTGTGTCCAGACAGCACACTTCTGAGCTGCCCACAGAGAGGATGGCTTGGATACCACTGAAAAAATACCTTAAAACATCACTATTCAATATAAGCACGCCTCTGATTTCCCTGGAAGTTTTAAAGGTAAAAAAACCCTGGCAATTTAAAAAGGAGTTAAGCAGCTTACAGGTTGACAGATAGAAGGCCAATCTTACTATAATAGATTCCACAGCGTACTAGACGAACGTATAACATAATAGAGAAAAAACCAACCACAGAGTAACAGATTCCAGTACATAGACATGTACTTCAGATTTTGCAGTAAGAAACTCCATACCTATTCAATTGCCTCTTCACTGACAGGAATATATTATATCCCAGTACCATTATCCAGCACGTGCAGGAATATTAAAAATGCTTCACAAATACTTCATTCTTCTAAGTCAAGCATTTCTTAGAGAAATAAAAAATCCTGCTAGCTCCACTCTAAAGGTCACGCCAACTATAAAGTCTAATAAAAAATTTCCAGATGGCAGCAGCCAATTTCCAATAAGACTTAATTTGGTTAATTGACTGTCTTATTTACTAATTTATAGGAGTATGTTGTTCATTTAAATTAACCTCAATTGGTGTCATGATTTAAGCAAGGTTAAACAACCTGAGATAAAAAAAACCCAAAGAATTTGTGTGGGAAATGACAAAGAGGTTATTTTCCTATCTGACATACTAATATAGTCATTGGGACTTCAGAGGGTCTCATTTTTGTTTAGAACAAGGAAAAAAAGGAAATACTGAATAAATTAAGTTAACATAAGGACTATCTAAGCACGGAACATTCTTGCTACAATTCCATTAATCATTTAAAAAAAATCCAACAAATTTCTGGGTGAGACAGGAAAACAAATAAGCCAACTAACAGGAATAAGGGACTGGCCTCAGCTTAGAGGGCTTGTACAGAAAAAAAATTCTCCAACGGACACAGTCCTCAGCACTTAAACTGTAGCACCAATTCCTCACACCTTGGTTCTGCAAAAAGGTAATCCACAATACCAGCTTTTTAGTACTGAAAGTCTAACTTCTCTACCATATTTCCACACTCACAGGAAGGATAAAAGAAACCTTTTTTCAGCCCAAGCCCCGATGACAATTACCTACTTCTCAAAGGAAGAAAGAGAAAAAGAAATAAAAGGCAGTACTAGATTATAATAAGGCATTTGTGGACTTAGCCAGTTCTGATTGCTTATCGGATTCATCTGGGACAGTGCTTTGTTTAATCCTGAATGAGCTTAGCAAGAAAGGAAAGTTTTCACTGCAGAAAGAAGTTAGTCCTTGAAGATATATACAATTTCTGGGTTCCTACAGGCTGTTTCGATTGAAGGTTTTGTCTGAAAACTGAAACTTTCTTCTGAGGAAAAACTTGCAAAGACCTTGGTGAGGTGTCTTTTCTTCCTTGCTTGGAAAAGCAAGAGAGCTGTAACCTGTGAAGCCTGCAGAGATGGGGTTGGGTGTGTGTCAGCTCCTGCACCCTAGGCATCTCTGTCCCATTCAGGCCACTCCTGGCTGTGGCACAGATCAAAGATTGGGGAGAGCGTGGAAGAGAAGAGGCTGGATTGCTCTCTGAATTCTTCAATGGCACAAAGTTAGAGGAATAAGCTTATGTCTGTGCTCACAGCATGTTGATCAGTGTTCAGTGACCATGAATTGCTTGCAAGGTATTTAAATTTCAGAAAGGGTTTTCTTTTTTATTGTTGTTTTGTTTTGTTTTGCCACTGGATTTTAAGTTTATTCTCTGCTGTTTCCAATTCTGCAGAGGAGGAAGGTGATTTTTTTTAGTAGTGAAACCTAAGGAGTCTGAAATAACATGAATGAAAGATCTGAAGCTTGAAGAAAAAAGTTCTACAAATTGCAAAACCCTTGCTTTAAAGTCCCTGACAATGATAACTCTCAGGAATATCTATGTTATGAAAGACCAAGTTCTCCCATCTACTGCATAAAACATTATTCATAATAAAAAAAAATCTAATACACCTATAAACAGTACAGCTGGCTTCCTTCTTAATGGAGCTTGATATATCTCCACACTAGGGAGCTGTTTCAGACAGAAATGTTTTCCTGAAAGGTTGGCAAGAAACACGCATGCAACAATGAAAATGCACTGCAGGATGACTTCGTGGAAGGTCAAGCATTGATGTGACAACGCTCTGCTCACTACAGCTGTTCTCAAGTTTTCCTGACGTTCATCACAATTTCCATCTTTAAAAGGAAATCTTCCCCCAAAATCAAATCTAAAATCCCCTGAATATGTATAGAGAGCAGACTGTGCATCAACATAAAGCAGGAGAGGCTACGTTCACATTAGTATATCTGCTTTAAAGTCAGAGTGCTATAAGTGCAGGTATGACAAGATTGCTAAATAGCTCATTTGTACCTGACACTGCAGAGGTACCTGGTGCTCACAAGCAACAAAGTGCTGGCTGGGATGTTGAATGTCATTTGCCCTCATCATCTGATAAGTCTCATAAATGCAGTGATGATTTCAGAAAGTAATGGTTTTCTTATTCTATGCAGTGGGAAGTCTTACATAGGGGCCTGAGCTAAGATAGCTCACTTAGAAGCATTTCTAGTGCGCAAGTAACAAAGCAATTCTGTGCACAGAATTTGGTAGACTATTTTTCCTGCAACTTTTTATACAGCTTTCTTATTTTCAACTAATGTCCCATTAGTGAGAAATAAGAAGTGATAATTTCCAAACTAAGATTCAGGGAAAGGCCTCTGCAGTGTGTTAATGCCCATCTGGGAGAGGAACAAGTGGCTACTGCTGAAGGAGGCTCCTTCCCAGGCTTCCCGTCTGAGGCAAATGCTCCCTGGCTTTTGAAATGAGGATTGACAGTGTAGTGAAAACAACAAGAAAAGATATTAAGTAAAAGTAACACTTTTAGAGTAAATGTCATGCAGCTCTGCCTAAAACACATGCTTATTACCATCTGTTGTATACAACCTGTGTGCCTCAGCTGTGCTCTGAGCACATTACTGTTCCTTGGGGCGTCACTGGGAGCTTTCTCACTCAGAAAATGTTGGATGTGGAATTGGTTTGGTGGTATATCTAACTAATTCAGGGTGTAGCACATTTATCTGATTAATTTGAAAAGAATCTCTGCTTTGGAGACAAAAGAAAAGTCGTTTAGCACCCCACTAGACAGATTTTGCACATATGGGTAGTTTTAGCCAGGCTCAGATTTCAACCTGTGCAGAACTGGCACTCTAGTGACAGTGATTTTTTTTGGTCGTTCTTCTGTTGTCATTTTGCTTCCATTATTGCCAATAATAAGAGAGTAGAGGAAGCATATTGCTTCAGGAGTCGATATAGCTGAAGCTTTCTTCAGGAACTTTGTGCAGTAAGGAAAAGTCTCTCTTGATTGATCTGTAACCAAAGAAGTTGTACTCTGAAATGACTGCACTAGTTCAATAGCTAAAATATATGATCTGAAATATGTATTGCCAGACAAAGTGATGTAGGATTAAGAAGAGCTTTTCATAAGGATTCTTCCTCTATTTCCTCTTAGTAGATAGCAGTCTTTTAAACTTTTACGTTGGCAATTTTCCTCTTGTCTTAAACTGTCTGAATAAATGTTCAGATTGCAACATTTGTTTCAGCTATCTCATTTCCTTGAATTCCAGTGGTAATTTGCTTGCTACGACATATAAGCTAAGACTGTCAGAGTGTATTTGGAACATACAGTGACTTCAATTTCAAATAACGAACTAGAGAGGTGCTAAAAGGATCTGAGATACATATAGCACTTACTATTATTAAGAGGTCGCTAACGTGTATCTACTTGGACACCTGAAAATGAAACATCCAGAACAGTTTTAGCAGTACTCTGATATATTTTTTTCACTGCTTTCTAACCTATTGTAGATAAGTTCTACAGTCTTTGTGATTTTATGTTTTTTACCATTTTGTTTGAGTTTTTTTCTACTATTTGCAGTGGTAAAGTTTCTCATTTTTTAATTTTGACTCCATCTGCCTCTGTCAGTCATGTTATTTTTACATTTTGGATCTGCATGAGCTGCAATCATTCTATTACTTAAATATTTACTATTTAATATGGAAAAGCACATATACAAAAGTTAATAACAGTGCCAAAAAGCAACTAGCTCTCTGACAGCCTTAACGTAAATACCCCAAAGTCTTCTGTTCTTGTCAATGGCAATTTCTCTATTAACTTGTTTAGTTTTCATCTATTCACTTTCTACGTATGTGCTTAGCCTCTTCCTATGGTCAGCATCTTCAGCTCATTTGTTTTTGCATCCTAGCTCACCTCTCCACAAATCTCCTCAGGTCCTAACTTTTTTACATGTATTCCTGCTTCAGCTCAGTCATAATACTTCCCTTTTGTTCTTAGCCAAGAAAGAGAAGTATAGGTTCTTCTAAAGTATCCACCATTCCTTGCTTGCTTATCTCCTCTACTACTTTTCCTAGACTCTTACAAATTCTGTGAGTAGAATACTAGACACAAAATATTTATAGGCACCTTCCACTGTTGTCTCAGAAAAGTTTGCCCATAACAATGACTCCATGCACTTTCTTTAGGCTCTTTCTCTCAGTCTCTTCTTTTTTTTTTTTTTTTTAATATTATTTTTACCTGTGGCAAACCATAAACTTGCATGAAACTGTCCTATAGAAGAGTGCCTGGAAGTGAATTATTTGCCTGTCATCTTTCTCTGTTTCTACAGAAATCAGTAAAAAATTCTAACTTCCCCTGTATGAGAAATTGTCCCCTTGAGCCAAGACTCTTCTTAAATACCTTTTTTTGTCTTTTAGCTCTGATTTTAACATTAGCTACTTGTNCAAGCTAAATTTTACCTCTTCAGTTCAAACACTGTTTGGTTTTTTAGGACAGTTAGGTCTGTAATGTTTCTTATTTGCTGTCTTAACTCAGACTCCTTATTCATATTTGTAGTACAGAACTTTGGCATTATCTTGACCATAAACTTCCCTCTCAAATCTTTAGTATACTGCTCACAATCTTCATGACAGCCTCTCCTACTACAGGGATTTGTCTCCACTCTACAAAATAGTGATTTCATGTCTATTTTTGGCATGTTGTCATTTATTTGGCATTCTGTGCCATCAGTCTTGCCTACCTATTAAGTTATGCTACTATTGTCCTGGCCCCCTGTATGAATCTGTTATGACTCATGATGACAGAGGTTCATGGCAAGCGATCTCGTAATTGACCTAATTCTCAGTAAAATTTAGCTTGTTTCCACATAATCTCCTACAGTTGGTCTTCTGCAACTGAATGCAAAGCGTATCAAATCTGATAGTAATTTTACACTGACTTTCATTATTTTTGGATTCAGAATCAGTTTTTCTCATCAGTATAAAATAATTATGCATAGAAAAGTAAGCAAAAACAATATTGGGAATCAAATTAGAGTTTGGATCCTCTTTTTACAGCTTCAGAATGAGAATTTTCTAAATGCCTTAAATATATGCCTTGACTGAAATGCATATGCTACATGTAAGTGGAAATGTAACTTTCAAATGTCAATGCACATCCGGGGTGTTTATTTCTAGATAAACAGAATCAGAACATATGGCCAACCAATAACAGTATATCAGCAAGCACATTTTACTCCTGAGACCGTGCCTTGAAGAGAATGTACTATCATATGCCCCTTCTAGATATTGATTCTTGNTGACTTCCATCTTTTAAGCTACTTAAGAATAGGGTGATGTCTTTTTAAACTTCTACTATAGAAAGGAGAAAAAATATCAGCACTGTACTACATCAGCATTGTTTTTTCAGTTAAAAGGCAAAATTCTAAGAGCTGTAAGGACATAATTTCTATCCTCTGAAAGGCAAAGTAAAGGTTTATTTGTCATAACAGAAAATTTTGTCTGAAACATTTCATAATATTTATTTCTGGAGTAACTTTAAAAAAAACAACTGATCACTGTAGAACAATAATTGTTATCTCACATTCAAAATTAGGCCAGCTATAGCCTCACAAATGAGTAATTGGGAGGCATAATAGGTGGTGATGAGCAGAATATGATGCAGATGCAGTTAGCAGGGTAAGACTGCAACAGCAAAGGAAATAATATTTCATATTTTTCAGATATCATTAAAGAAAAGAGTTTGGAGGCACTCAGAGAAATATCTACATTTTAAACAAACTACTTAAAATATAAAGCTCGTTCTTACAGTATTCTATTTATGAATCTACCAAACAAAATAAAGAAGAATGGACTCCTTGTTTTTAAGGCAATGAGTGGTAAATGCAGCACTGTTAAAAAGACTTTGTTTCCTTTCTGTATCTGAAGAACCCTTTTCTAACTCCTATTTATGCCTGTCAGAAATCAGCTCTCTTGGCTGGCAGTTTGATGTACTAGCAGTAGCCCATCTGGTCGCAAACCCTGAGGAGGATCTACATTTTTGCAGATAAAACAGGCAGGATTGCAGTCAAGTTAATAGACTCAGGCAAAATGACATAGTGAACTTTCATTTTTAAGTAATTGGCTATGACATAAAGATGTGGAAAGTAGAACACACAGAGGAAAAAATAAAGGTCTGGATTAAATTCTATTTGAGGATGCCTATTTCAACCTACAAATAAATTAGAATACAAAGAAAACTATTCCCATTATATTTTAAGAGAGTATATCTCTGAAATGACAATTTGGCCATAAGAGGTAACCCAAACACCAGTACCTGGTTGGTTTTAACTCTGACCCTATTAAAAGGTAAGTGCTAATGTATTCAGAATCATGTGTATATGTTTTTTTCATCTGTTTAGTCATACATAATTGCTGACTAGCTAGGGTTTACGAGGTTTTGGTGTTATGTAGAATGCCATCATCAGTTTCACTGACTAGTGTATTGAGAAGAAAAAGTTGGTGGGTGTACAATGTAACCATATCAAATTACTTTTAAAAATTCTGGAAATCATCTTGTGTCTATACCCTTACAAAATTTCATACCATATATGTGCCTTCCTAACAGGATTCACAAAATTGTAGGTTTTGGGACTGAGACATTCCTTCTCTGTGTGTATTGCCATAACTCTTGAGACACTTCTGTTAAAAAACATAAGAAATATAACAAGAGAGAATACAGTGATTGTTTAACATTTGTCAGAGGGACATGATGTAATATATACATTAAGTATATAATTTTCCTGTAGGGCAAAATGTTGAGTATTAAAGTTTTTACTAACTTCAGCCAAAATATGAGGAGCACAGCACTATGCAGGGCTGGGATCACACAGTCTTTCTGAACACAGTGTAACATTTTCAGCTAAATGTTTCAAATTTCTGAGATTTATCCAGCATAACAACAGAAAGTTTGAAATTTTCAGAGTTGAAATTTCAAAATTCACACAATGGATTTGAAATAGCATGAACTTTGTGACTGGACAAAGAAATTGTACTGAATACAATTGCAAACTCCATTATTTGAAAATGAGACTCTTTTCTATCTTGCTAATGAAATTATCTTTAAAAAGAGAAAAATCCTAAAAGAGAAACGCATGTACTGATAAATAAATTAATTAATTATGTAAGGTTTTGAGTGTAAGTAACAAAAATAAATAATTTCTACATACCTAACATTTATTTAAGATTCATTTGATCTCATAAGGATGTTAAAATTCTTAAAAGAGACCTTTCTGTCACTTTTCATCAATAGTTTAGGTGTTGTTCTCATCATTATAATTCACAATATACTCTTTGAAAATATTTCCACTTTCCTAGTTTTGATCTTTGCTTCATAAAACACTAAATGCAAGTAGTACTAAAATCACTAGCTATTTATTTGCTTGTACAACCAGAAAGTGTTTTCCTGCAGCACAGTTCCAAAGTTAATGTGATGAAGCCAAAGAAGTACCACAAACTGTGCCTCATCTGGAGTCTGCCAGCCTCCTAAAGTGAAAATGTTCCCAAACAGTGCAGCACTGCCATATGACTTAATTTTATGATATGTTTTACAAGATATGATGTTTTTCTTAAAACATGCACAACAAAGATCTGCAAATTACTGGAATATTTTGTTTTCAGCTTGAATAGATTATATGTCTGAAGTTTATGATTACATTTTGTGGCTGAGCTGTAAGCAAAATATATGCCGCAAACTCCTATCAAGAGACCAATCAAAACATTCAATATTTACCTATTTTTAAAAATTCCATTACTTTGGAAGCCTGATTTGTGATTTTGTTTTTAAAAATACAGGTTTGGAAATTTTGTTATAACTGAGGCAAT
>WAAD01016975.1:0-14244 GCA_013389945.1 Fregata magnificens | reverse complement strand
CTTCTAAAGTTAACTTCTGGACTGCACTGTGGCGTGACTTGGGGACAGGCTACCCTCACGTATGGCTGCATCTTGAACAAAGGAGGAGGCAGAAAATATTTCGGTTCAGCTTATGATCTGTGATCAAGTAATGTACACAGATCTTTTAAAATAGATGTGCCACCAATGACACAGAAAAAAAAGAAGAAGAAAAAAAAAAGAAAATAAAGAAAATAGAAAAGAATGTTTGGGTCTTCCACTATTGAATTTTATCCAAATTCTTTTACTCTAGTGTTCAAGGACATCCAGTTTTTCCTGTATATCTGAGTCCCCTGCATATTTTTAGTACCTCCTGATTTTTGTTTTCAAAATTTTTTTTCTCATTTACAATTCTCCAAATAATTATGTTGTAACAAATACTTTTCTATGTAACATTTTATGAAGTTCAGAGAGATGAAAAGTACAACAATTCCTTTGTCTAGAAAATCAAAGTAAATTTTTCAAAATACATTCAGTTCATTCCATTAGAGTTTGACACCTCAGAACCTCAAACCTAGCAGCTGGTTATTTACCAGTTTCCTACTGTGACCATTATCCACCATACAATACTCACGAATTCTTTTGGTAGAATGTGAATACCTACATATCATTATGTTTTTATATTTGGAAGTCAGGAGCATGACATTATCATCAAGTTTTTCCTTTTCAGTCTCCACCAACAGTGATGATAAATCAATTTATAGATACCTAGTCTTTTCTCCCATTGTTTCTATTGGGATTTTCTAGACTGTTTTGTAGGCTCACCGCCAGAAACAGAAATTCAAAGTCTCAGGCCCCTGGTAGAGGTAAGGATGGCCAGATTAATTTTACATGCTAGTGTGTGTGCATGGAACCAAGACTCACAATTAAAAAAAAATTAAAAAACTCAAGACTGTAATGCTGAGACATGACAGCTCACCCACTGACCTTGCGCAGATCGAGTCAAAATCATATATGTGTCTGACTGAGGCAACTGTACATGGCTTTATAATCATCTCCCTAGACATGAGTATGAACAGCCGTAGTTTCTTTATATTCCTTTCACAGTGCAATCAAAGGTACTAATCCTGCTTATGTTGGTGAATAACATTAAATATTTGAATAATCCTTCTGACTTCTCTCTGAATCTTCTAATGAGCCAACAGCTACTTTCATGTATCATCATGGCTTGTTTTTTCAATAACAACAATACAGACTCAATAAAATAAATATGGTAGCAAAAAGTTTTACAGAAGAGGAAATAGACTCTAAGTCTACTCATTCTTTCTAAGATTTGTATTTTATTTCCTGTTCCTTTAGAGGAAGTGCTTATGTTTTGTATTATTTTGAATAGATGTTTCTATTTATTTTTACCCATACTTTTTCTATCTATTCTATTTATATGTACCCATATATTCATTTGCACAGCTTCATAATGCATGGCCAAAGTAGGTCACTAGCAGGTAATGAAACTAAGATTTTTTTTCTTCTCTTCACAGGTAAATGTATCCATTATCCACTGTTCTGAGAAATGTATCATATGCTCATCAAAACACCTAAGAACTGTCAATTTGATGAAGTACAACTCGCATCTCATTAGTGTTGAGTACAGAAGCAATATTCCACATCAAAAATGACTGCTAAAATATTCGCAATTACCAGCTGTTCAGCATCCATTTTATATAGACAAAAAACATGTCAAATTTAATTTATCAGATGTTTTTTGCTGTCATACTTCTTTTTCATCCAAGGTACTGAAAAGTTATCAAAAACCCCTCACTTTTATTCTAGACAGGTATTGTATAGGCAAAAAAAACCCCCAAACCATAAATGTTATGTATCCAGATATAATAGCTACATAGATGGATAATCTTCAGAAAGTTTCTTCCTTTTAAAAGCTCTATGAACTATTTTACCTTTAAGTGTTTGTCTTTTCTAGAAGGAGGGTCAAAATTTTGTTTTAGTTTGTTCATTTTGGATACTGCTCCCATGGGCAAAATAAAGAAAAATTAATAGTATCTCAGTATATATTATTTGCTTGCTTTCCTGGAAAAAAAAATTACAGATTTCTTGTAAACAGAAGACATAAAACACACGCTCATTTGAGTATGTGGGGCAGCATGAGGAGTGCTTATTTAGATCTGCAGTGATGTTGAAGAGAGAAGTTGGCTTCTTAGTCTTCAATAGATCACAGAGGAAGAGAGAGCCTGAAGCACTCTGAAGGCAAAACCTAATAGTTTAAACAAAATAATTACTCAATAAGTGCATGAGGAGTGCTTTTGTTGCATTTTGAAGACCTCTAGGGGTCTGGGAATGGCTTAAATTGCACACTAGAGGCCCGTTCCAACTAAGTTGCAGAAGGCAGCAACAAAGTTATACTAGGTCAGATAAGGTCCTGCTTTACACTGATGTTTGGGGGAGATAAATGGAGTTGAGTATTCCCCTTTTTCTGTGCTTGTGAAGCTGCATCTGTGGTACCATGTTCAGCTTGGGGATCCCCAGTACAAACTGGAGCAATCAAACTGGAACGAGCCCAGTGGAGAGCCACATGGATGGTTTGGGGCCTTATAAGAGGCTGAGGGACCTAGATTTTTTCAGCCTAAAGAGATGTCTGTAATCTTGTGGCTCTGGAGCAGCCCATCTGACCCATCTGACCCATCTGCCAAGGGTGTTTGGACTCACTGCAGCTACGCACCTAAACTTAGCAATACCACAGCGGTATAGATGATATGTCACTGTCACTGCAGCCCTAAAGGATGAAGTAAACTAATCTGATTTTGGAAATGTATGCTGCAACATTTTTAAATAACATGTTTTAGAAATTAGAATGCATGGGAAATTAAAAAAAAAAAGGAGGTGGGGTTCAGTTTGGTTTGAACTGAGACTGGATTAAAAAAAATTCTAAATAAAAACCTTATTTTTTCAGCCAGTTCACATGAAAGGTCTTTTATTATTTTGCCCCATCTGACATATGGGAATACTGAGGAAAAACCTGCTGCCCAAGAAACTACAAGGCTGTTAATAAATCCCCTTTATTTGTAGGTATCCTTATCTATTATTTCCCAAATCCATTTTCTTTTCCTTTTCCATCAATAAGGTTTTTGTTCCAGAGTGAGAGCTCACAAGAGGAGAAACTCTCAGCTTTCATGAGTGCCCAGTAGATATATTTAGGTTTTCCAGGTTTCCAAGTGAAGTTTGATGCACATTTATTGATTAAATTTATAGAGGATCCTCCAGCTATTCTCAGCATAGCACTTTTTGTCACTGACTCCTAGCAGAAAAGTTATATAAACTATAACTTCATAAAACTATAACTTCATAAAAGAAAAGATGCATAAATGGGAACTCCCCACCATCATGTTATTTTAAACCCATTCTGGTGGGATTGGGAAGTTCAGTCCTTTGCTTAGACTATTTTTTAAATACTAGAATGAACGCTCTAGCAACTAAACCAAGTATCAGCTCAGTCAGTCTCCAGTTGGTTGCAAGCTAATTTGATAGAGTTCTGCATGAAATAAATAACAATGAAATTGCTTCTTTTTAAAACGTCTCCACTTAGCTATAAGCTAGAATTCAAATGTTTAGCATTTTCCCTTTATTTTAGGTCTGATTGCAGTGTAAAGCTGGTGGTATATCTACAAATATCCCAGTGATATGACCTGTGACTTCAGATCCTCTCCTGTGCTTCAGGGTTCATGTTTCACCATGAGGACTTTTCTTTCTGTAGCTAGAGACAACGTTGTAAAAAGATGTTTCTCTACATCTTTGAAATTGACTTTGTCCCTCTTTGTACTCTGATTACCATTATTATTTACTTAGTGTTAACAGTGGCTATATGTTATGTGAGGAAAACTTTTTGACCCGGAAAGATTGCAGACTAAATTGATGATACCCTTTCTTTTTGTCAATAAAGCATTACAAAACATGGCCCAGTTACTGTACATGTTGTGTGATCTTAGCAAGTATTCAGTAAATAACAGAAAATATTTCAATCTATGAGGTCTTTGAACGTTG
Organism: Fregata magnificens; assembly: GCA_013389945.1. NCBI lineage: Eukaryota > Metazoa > Chordata > Aves > Suliformes > Fregatidae > Fregata > Fregata magnificens. The sequence continues at coordinate 10,233 of WAAD01016975.1, read as the reverse complement.
CTGAATTAAGCTTTTTGTCAGTCATTAACTTGTGTTATTGGTCTCCTTAGGCACATAGCACTGTTTGTGCCTGCATTGGATGACTCAAACTTTTTAAAAAGGAGAATGACAAATGATGAACAATGGATAGCAAACATGCTTGCTCCCTCTAATGCATGTGTTTGCATGCACATAACGTTACTAATTCAAATACACCTTCCCAAAAAGCATATGCAAGGCAAGTCACATTCACATGGATGCTCATAAATACTGAACACACTGGTGGGTATTGATTCAGCTGGTATTTTGAATTGTAACACATGCTTACAAACATTGTGTTAGCAATATTTCATATATATCCAGGTGATATGGGATTGGAAGACATTCTTCCTTTACTTTAAATCTACATGTAGCATTACCTTGTTACTACTTTCATTCTTGTAACAAGCCTTACCTGGACACACTTTACCTTGAATGAATAAGGAAACTCTTAAACACTCCTTTCTGTTCTCCTGATAATGGCCCTTCTTGTCTTTTTTTTCCTAAAGTAATTGAAGAAAATCTTGCATATTCCAGACATATCATAATTTATTTCCTAACCATGGTGAAACCTTGCTCCATTTACCGGTCTCTTGACCAACATCTATGTCTAACAGTCAGGGTAGATGTGGTTCATAAGCCATGTTAAGTCCTGATGGCCTGTTTTTTCTGGGTGGGATGTGAGCATATCGTATGTTCCTGTTAGCGTCCTGGGTTTCCTTCCCTGCATTGTATCTGGATTTTCTTCCTCTGAAATTCAAGGATATGAACTCAGTACAAATATGAGTCCAACAGCCTATGCAAACTAGACCCCCACATAATAACATTTTTGTGTTGCAATTATTCCAATATCAGCCCATAGGCAGTTGTAGCTATGATATCAAAGAATGAAGATTCATGGAAAAAATGTCAATGGCCTTGACATTCCCCTGTTTTAGATGCCAAAGTAGCTGCCTCAGATCTCAAGATGTACCTTTCTCTCTTTCTCCTTTCTTCCTTATGCTTCTAACCTGAGCCCCTCTGCATGACACTTGAATTAGGTGGTCCCTGAAGCCTGGAGGGGAGTGTGTCATTACTCTTCTGAGCTCCCATTTCCAGAAAGATGACTGTGGTAGGTCTCAACCATATTCAATCACATGGATAGGCAATTTTTTTCTGAAAGCAAAAGCTCTTTAGAATTTGACAGTTTTTGGTGTCCTCTGCATGGGTATTTCCCACACGAAAGACTATCTAGATCAGTTCCTCAGAGCTAACTGATGGATTAAATATATTATACCAGAAAAAAATGTATTCTTTATATTCAACATGTCTGGCTTAAGTGGTTTTTTTTCCAGCTAAATTTCTGCTGATGTGAAATGTACTTAAGAGCCCCCAGTATCCTGCACCCTCTTTATGATTAATAAACAGAATATACTAAAATTCTTCAGTTCCATAATATACTCTGCATATTTAAAATAACATTCAGAAAAATATTATTTGGGGCCTCCAAATCAGAAAATCACAGCGCATTTTCGGTTGCTGACAGTCTGAAATGAAAATAAACAAGTAAAACTAAGCTTCAAGAAAATTCCTGGGTCATGGAGACCCCTATTAAATATTTTATAAAAGTTGTTACCGTCTAGACAGAAATCTGATGCAAGGGTTGCATACCAGTAGCCACAAATAATCAATATGACAATTTTGGCATGGAAGCATAAAGTTGGCTGCAACAAAATCAATAACAGCATGAATCATCATGTCCTGGTATGTTAATTATGCTTCTAACTTTAACCATTAGTACCTGAATAAAATATAAGTTAAGAATATATCCTTTACAGCTGTCATTAGTAGTTAAGTGCCAACAACTAATTATCAACCTTTTCTGAAAGTGCTAGATGTTTTATTAATGCACTGCCTCGGTAGGTTACATGAGTAGATAAAAGGTAATTCTCTTTTTAAAAAATCCCTTCATAACTTTAAATCTGATAAGGTCTTAATAATGAGCTTCTGTATATTTATATGCTTTAAACAGCTTGTACAAGAAGGTTGCTATCCATTTTAGCTTAATCAATTTTCTGTTCTTCAGTTCATTGTCACCTTGAGACATTTCAATATAAATTATCATATGAGAAATTGTTCAAACAGCCTTCTCCAGCTGCACCAAATACAGCATTGATAGGGTGGGGACAGACACAGACAAACAAGTAATTCATGTTCCTTTCTATGTAGTTAATATTTAAGGAAAACAGACTAGGAAAAAAAAATCTCTGGAAAATCTAGATAATAAAAAATAAAACTTGTACTGCTGCTGTAGAATGTCTTCACCCAGCTGCTGAAAGAGATATCTCATAGTCTCACTGTTTGTGACTTTGAATATGCTACAGTTCAAAAGCAAGTTTTCCCTACGGTCATTCCTGCAGTTTTAGCCTGAATCCAGTGACACAAGAAAAAAAATATTTTATGCATTCTCATAAGTATAATCACATATGTTTAAAAAAGTCATCATTTACTTTGTTAGAAGATTGTAACTATGGTTCAATACAGTTCTGGTAGTCTGAAGCAAAGTTTGTCTTGCAGATCATTTTTTTTTAAATTGACAGGTAACAGTTACCTGTTTTCTCCTATTTCAAGGACAGCATGTTAGGTCTGTAACTATTGCTCCTCTACCTTCCAGAGACCTATTGTGTGGTGCAAGTGGCTGAGCTGAACAAGAACAAAAGATCAGCTCCAGGGAGGTGGAGCCAATGATGAAACATTTGGAGGAAAGTAGGTATGCAGCAGTGCAGCATAAAATGACTTAGAAGCTATACTGGCCCACAAACTGCATATTGGTCAAACAACAGCAATGTGCTATTGTTTCAGGAGAACTCAATGTCACTCTGACAGGTTTAAAGAGAAATGTTTTATGAGGAACAGAGAGGTGCTATGTCGTTCTGCTAGATGTTGGTGAAGCTTCAGCTAGGAGATGGGTCCCAGTATGCCCAAAGACAAATTGGAGGGATCTGGGATGTTAATACTAACCTCAGGTATGGGAAAGTATCAGAAGTTTATAAAACATGACCTGTGAAGAAAAACTGAAGAAACTGGAAATGTCCACTGGGAAGGAGATGAAGTGATGACATGAAAGCAGTCTTCCAGCATGTAAAATTTTATTACATCAGAATGGCTGTCAGTTCTCCTCTATGCTCACTAGGAATAGCACAAGATTTCTAATTTGCAAAGGTATAAGATATTAGGGGAGGCTTTCTGCCTGTAAAAATACTGAAATGGTACATCAAAACAACCAGAGAGGTTTTTGTTTCACTTTCACTTCATGTTTTTACAAAATTTATATGTCTGCCATGATGAAGACACACTTGATTTGACTTTGTAAGTAAAGTTGCCTGACCAACCTGATCTCCTTCTATGACCAGGTGACCTGCCTAGTGGATGAGGGCAAGGCTGTGGATGTTGTCTACCTGGACTTTAGTAAGGCCTTCAACACGGTCTCCCACGGCATTCTCCTGGAGAAGTTGGCAGCTCACGGCTTAGACAGGTGGACTCTTCGCTGGGTAAAAAACTGGCTGGACAGCCAAGCCCAGAAAGTGGTGCTGAATGGAGTNTACTGTGTTCAGTTTTGGGCTCCTCAGTACAAGAAGGACACTGAGGTGCTGGAGCGTGTCCAGAGAAGGGCAACAAAGCTGATGAAGGGCCTAGAACACAAGTCATATGTGGAGCAGCTGAGAGAACTGGGGCTGTTTAGCTTGGAGAAGAGGAGGCTGAAGGGAGACCTTCTCGCTCTCTACAACTACCTGAAAGGAGGTTGTAGTGAAGCAGGCCTTGGACTCTTCTCCGAAGTAACTAGCGATGGGACAAGAGGAAATGGCCTCAAGTTGCATCAGGGGAGGTTTAGACTGGACATCAGGAAGAATTTCTTTACTGAAAGAGTGATTAGGCATTGGAACAGGCTCCCCAGAGAGGTGGTGGAGTCGTCAACCCTGGAGGCGTTCAAAAAAGGTGTAGACGTGGCACTCCAGGGCCTAGTTTAGGAGGCACGGTGGTGTGGGGTGACGGTTGGACTTGATGTTAGAGGTCTTTTCCAACCTTAATGATTCTATGATTCTATAAAGCAAATAAAAACAAGAAGGATCTAAAAAAGTAAGTCATGCCAAATTTGTCATGCAGGGCATGCTTGTAGGCCCTGAAAAATACACAGGATCCACAGCTAACAGAATGCTGAGCATCTATATGATGAAATACATGAGCAATGGCATTGGCACTGGAAATTTTTATCAAAATTATTGCAATTCAGGCTAATCTGGCAAAAAGTGTTAGGTGTATCTTCAAAAAGTCATCTTATTGAGTACTTCTTTTAACATATTGGAGTGAAATAAATATCTATAATTATCTATAAGTTTGTTACAAATCACCAACAAACATTTGCATGTCTTGTTTGCTATGAAAAATAAATCCCAAGTCTGTTAGCTAGTGTGATAAACACATACAGAAAAAATTATAATGGACTGTCCACTTTGTTTATATAGCTAACCTAAGGGGCCTCCAACAAATGCATGAAGATCTTGAAGTAAATAAAATCCTAATACTATGAAGACATTATCTTTCAAGTACATATTTGCTAAGAGTAACCTTTTTCAATACCTGCAATTATCTTACTCTAAACTGATTGTTGTTGACATATGTAATTAATGCTTACAAAAGGACAAACCAGGAATTAAGGCAGGCAGCAATTATTTGAAGTGTAATGTCTGCCAGATTAATGTTGCTATAATGAATGTTCATTGTGTATTAAAACTGCATGACAACTACAAGAAGAGCTCTTCAAAAGCTGGTTCAGAGGAAAAAATTAAGGTTATTTATATCTAATAATAAATCAGAATGAAGAGGCCACAACCCACAAGTTAATTTTTAGTTCTCATCTAAGGATTACTTGGACCCTGTATATCAAAATGTCTCTTTGCCAACAGACTTTTCTCTATTTGTTTAGTTTATGCTGCACCAGGACATGGCCTATGTCTACTAAAGTCAGTGGAAGGACTTGCTTTTACTGAACAGGATTTAGACTCACACTCCTAGCAGGCTCTTGCTGGCTGCGTAGAAAATGATGGTGTGCTTAATTATCTGATTTTTGTTTGGTTTCATGCACACCCTACCTCTTATTGCCAGGGCTTTTCTTTTGGCTGGGACTCTGAGAAGTCCAAAAAAGATGCTTTAAATAGACAAGCAAACATGTAGCACTGTATTCATACCTCCCCTCTTCTGTACTTCAAAATAATAATAATAGGAAAAAACCTAACAAAAATATTCTGAAATATATGGAATTTTCTTTAAAATTACATGTATGCAATAGAACTGCCAGCTAGCTAGAGGAAAAGTGAAAAATTGCTAGATAGTGTATATCTTTACAGGAGGAAAGAAAATTAAAGAAAAGGATAAATACATTGCATTAATGATCGATAAATACTTCTGACCATAAGTAGCAAAAACAATTACCAAAATAATTGTTTTAATGAAAATTGTTTCAGATCATTGATACATATGAACAGTACATAAAAGTAGCATATACTGCTAACACCCACCCCCTCTGCCCGTGGGCACAGGGGTTTTGTTCAAGCTCATGCCTGGGCACCCAGACCTGCCTTGAGTTAAGTTGTAGGTGTCCCTGAGCCCAAACCTGTCTCCTGCTGTCCTGGTTTGTGGGTTTCCTGGGTAGATTTTGCACCTACATTGTAGGTAGCCCTGTCTCCAGCCATGCTTCCTGCCTTTCCTGAAGGGATCCTTGAGATCACCTTGGACTTGACTCATTACCTTACCTTGTCTGGGGCTGTCAATGGATTCTGTCTCTCTCACCACCCTGCCCTGATGCATCATCAGGGAGGGCACTGCCCTACCTGTCCCATACCTGCTCTCAACTCCTGGCTCATCCTCCCTCATGGATCAACCAGCCTCTTGCTCCTCTCTGGCACAGACATGCACTGTGGGTGCCTTTTAAAAACTGCAAACCTCAGATTAGTATTGTTTGCCATCACCTTGCACTCATATCAATGAATTTTCAACACAAATACTGTTATGTATCTCAGCTGCTTGTAAAGTCCGCAGAGAGACATGGCTTCACAAGCAAGCAAGTTTTTGGATGTAACTAGAATGGAAATACGATGAAATAGCTGCTGCATGGCTGTTGTGGTGCAGCAATCTTAAGCAAGTACTCATTGAACTTTTTCAGAAACTAGAAGCTACACAATTAACAGCTGTTTTATCGTAGCATGGAGTTAGAGTTCTTCATGGTACTCTAAAATCACATAATTGTTGAAGGGACCTCTTGAGATCATTTAGTCCACCCCCCCTGCTCAAGCAGAGTCAGCTAGACTGTTTGCCCAGGTCGATGTCTAGATGGCTTTTGAATATCTTCAAGGACAGAGACTCCACAGCCTCTCTAGGCAACCTGTGCCAGGTTTGGTGTTCAGATGGAATTTCATGTTTCTTAATTTGTGCCCATTTCTCTTGTCCTGTCCATGGGCACCACTGAGAAGAGTCTGGCATGAATGGAGCATGCAGCATGCAGCCTGGCATGCAGGTAGCATGAATGGAAGAATTCCTATGAAAGGAGCCCAGGCAGAACTGCCTGGAGCATGACGGGTGTTTGCTTCCATAAGCAGAGACTAAGAAAGGAACCTTTTTGAACTTTAAATTGATTATTCCTATGCTATTTCTTTTTTTTTTTTAAAAAAAAATAACATATTGTCAAGAAGCTTGGATGTTAGTTGGACTCCACAGAAATCAACAAGCTTATCAAAAATCAATCAGTGAGTATAATACACAGAAAATAGTTCTCTGACAAGTAAAAAAGATCAAAGGTATGAGTTAGCTTGGCGTGTTTATAGTTTTGAGTATCATTACCAATGCTGAAACTTGATTCAGCAAATGATTGTCTGTAAGTCAACACTAAGAATACAATACCCAACAGAAATATTTTTTTAAGCTATTTACATACTGTGAAACTAAAACTCTCCAAATGATAACTATTAAAGTGGAAACATTAATTATATCAGCCTCCCATATTCATGCTGTTCTTTCTTCACCATTTAAGACTGTGGTAATTTGTTATGTAGCACTGATCTGATAACAGTATCTTTGATGCAACTGCAAGCTCCATGCTGTTCCCTCTTAATAGGCCTTAGAAGCATCTCCATGGGTATTCAGCTGAGCTTTCTCAGCATAATGGAGGACAGGGCTTTAACAGCCAAAAATCAGTTTTTCTCTGCAGCATCATATTTAGCGCAGCTCAGTGCATGGTAACTGGGCCAAAGTTAATGCTGTTTAAGCAGCATTAACTAAGTGTTGTGGAGTCCTCTGAGCAGCAGCTGCTGAACAGTCCTGAAGTTGGACTGGAACAGCCTCAAGACCACCTGTACGCCAAGTGCTACTTCTGCCACCCCTGCATTTCTTGTTGAGCAGATTGGAGAGGGGCCTGAGATTCTTTTTATTTTTACACTTCAGTGTTCTTCTCTCACATGGCAAGCAACATACGAAATTGCATTAAGTATAGATCATTAAGAGCTGTTTGACTATATGAGTACGTTGTTATTTTTCTCTTTCTGAACATACAGACTATGTCATTACTGAAGCTTAAACAGTTATATTCATGACTCTGGAAACATTTATGGTTCCAGACATGACAAGCTGGACAGTTTAATGCTTTCATTGAATTCAGTTTTGAAAACAAGGTCTTCCAAACATATCCACTGCAATAACTACAAGGACAACAGGGTATAGTTCTCAATAAAGTATTTATTTTTTTCATGAGATTTCTTTCTTAACTAGGTAAATGCACCTGTGATGCATGTGGATAAAAGAAAAAAGCTATTATACTCCAGTAAGTAAGCAGGATTTTACATTCTGTCAGAAAAGGTGGATTTGGCATGAGAAAAATTTCTGCTTCATCAGAACCAAGGTAGATTTCTAGTTATCTGCACCACTGTAGAAAAGTAAAAGAAAAGTTTGGGATTTTAAAGAAACCACTTTATGACATTGCTGTTATAATTCTCTGATTTTTTTTTCTTTTTCATTCTGCTCTTCTTCAGTATTAAATCTTTGCAAAACAGGACCAAATTGCAAAGAATTGTTTGTCTTGTGGCTTTCTAAAAATCCCATTGAGCAAAGAAATTTATTTGAAAACTTAAAATTCAGCAGTTTGAGGAGTTAGAAGGGTATTATTCAGTTGTCTGGGCATAGACTGAAGAATTTTAATTTATCAAGTCTAATAAATTTTGAAGACATCTGCTTTTAGTGGGTTATTTTTACCTGCAATAAAAGATAGCATGATTTTCCAGAGGCTACGGAGTTAATAGTAACTACCATACTGAGAAAAGCCATTCACCAATAAATCCACTTTTGCAATTAAAACCAGACATACATGAATTCACTCTTGCAGAGTTATCTAATCTATGCATGCATCCACTATCAGGGACAGGAGTCCTGGGGTAGATTTGAAATTAAATTATGCAACACTAGAATACTTTTTGTAAAGTGTGGGCTTGGAATGTTGGAAATCAACTAATCCTGACATTTCCAAGGATACGGAACATCATCTTTGAAACGCTCTTGGCAAATGGAGGGAGGCAATGTTACCCTGCTACTGCCTGTGCCACCAGAGGCTCCAGGAACTGTTTGTTCTTGGCTGTTCCTACTGTTTGCTGAAGCACGCATGCTATTATCGCCTCCACGTGCTTCCCCAGTGGCACTAGGGAGAACAGAAAGTCATTGGCTTCTCAAATGCCTATCCATGCTCTGGGAATGTAGTTGTTCTAAGGCTAGAAAAAAAGTTTGATTATCAGTTTAAGATGATTTGGGGCTGGCTGTAATTAAATGTTGGAGCTTTATTAAGTAAGCCATTTATTTGTCCATTTTAAGCTGGTAGTTTTGAAGAGCTTTGTTGAAGTTAAGGGAACTAATGACATGTTCCTTTAGATAACACTGAGGATCTTAGACTAGCATTTAGACAAATATCCTATTTTTCAACTTTTCAGAACATCGCTTAGTGCATGATCTCATTGCATCAAGAAATGAAGTGTATAGCAGGTTATTTTTGAAAATCAATGTGTTGGCTAGATGCCTTTCTAGAAAACAGCTATTGAGCCATAGCAATAATATGATCAAATGTTCATCCACATCTGTGGAATAATTGCTGGAGGTAACCTAGAAATTAAACTTATATTCACATTTTAAAGAAAGGTACAGCACTGAAGAAGCTTCCAGAGTGGAGTGCGGCTGACAGGCAAGGAATCCATTCCATGGAAGTTCCCTAGGCCTGCAACCTTAGACGTTAGCTACACCAGGGGAACTTGGTGTGCCGACTCTAAAAGAGCAGCCGCACGGAGGGTGGAGCGGAGTGCAGACTCCGCGGCCAGGCTCTGTGATACTGTGGGAACTTGAAAGTACCATGGAACAATGATAAGCTGCATAGTTACTACCCTGGGCCAATGGCCTGTCATGTTTTTGACAAAACGCTGTCCTTTTGGTGAACTTTGCTTATTATAATATCATTATAATACCGAAACACATCTCCATCCTAAAAGCTACCCGCCACTCATATAGGTGGTAGCTGGGCAACAAGATGGAAGCTATTCAGTTATTAGTAGTAGATGCATTTTGAAACTCGTACCTATAGAACCCTCACCAGGTAATTATTGCTTTGTGTTAGGAAACTAATAGAAACTGGATGAAACAATGAAGAATCGAATAGAGGAGTTTTGTTTGAGTCTTGTAACTATAGAGATGTTGCTTGGATATAAAACCATAGAACATAGAATCATAGAACCATTAAGGATGGAAAAGACCTCTAAGATCATCAAGTCCAACTGTCAACTAACACCACCATGACTTCTAAACTAGGCCCTGGAGTGCCACGTCTACACCTTTTTTGAACGCCTCCAGGGTTGACGACTCCACCACCTCTCTGGGGAGCCTGTTCCAATGCCTAACCACTCTTTCGGTAAAGAAATTTTTCCTGATGTCCAGTCTAAACCTCCCCTGCTGCAGCTTGAGACCATTTCCTCTCATCCTATCACTAGTTTCTTGGGAGAAGAGTCCAACACCCACTTCACTACAACCTCCCTACAGGTAGTTGTAGAGAGCGAGAAGGTCTCCCTTCAGCCTCCTCTTCTCCAAACTAAATAGTCCCAGTTCCATCAGCCGCTCCTCATATGACTTGTTCTCTAGACCCTTCACCAGCCTCGTTGC
>WAAD01016974.1:116611-187358 GCA_013389945.1 Fregata magnificens | reverse complement strand
TTCTATGATTCTATGATTCTATGATTCTAAGTGCAAATCCAGTATGCGGGAGAGCGACTAGAAAGCAGGCTTTATTCCCCATACCTTTTAATTAGTTTTGTCTTGAGTAGAAGACATTGAAGTCTAGTTTTCCAGGGTGAGGGGGAATAGAGAGGGTCTCTGTGAATGCTCTGAAATACGTTGAAAGGTAACTTTCAGGTAAGAAAGTTCAGACAGAGAATAAGTAGGAAAGATACATCTTTCCAACCAAAGCAAAGCCTCTGGATGGCCTGAGGAAGCTGGTATTCCCAGCGCTAAAGGTTTCCCTCCAGGTCAAACATCATTTACCTTGCTGATTCGTGCAATAACTTCTGCAGAGAGGGAAGCCGATTTTCTCAGACAAACCCTCCCCAACCCCTGTACCCTGTTCCCCCTTTGCAGCAGCTGACTTCTCAGCACCAAATGGGCCTGCCAGGTAGCGCTGCCCAGGGTCAGGAACGTGCCACCGCAGGTCTGCAGGGGATGGCTATTTTCCCCAGCCCCCTTAGTGTCATCCTTTAAAACCCATCCTACAGAAAGGCTTTCTGATCCCCCCAGCCTTACGCCATAGGGCCGGCGGCCGGCTGAACCCCTGTGCCACCCCCGCGGCACTGCTGCGCCATAAGGGATCTACCCCAACCAGCTGCTGCTCTTCATTCCTCTCAGCTGCCAGGGACACGCCAAAGAGCCAAAAAAAGGGAGCAGCTGCTGACAGAGTTGCTGGCCAGAGATGAACTGAGGCTTCTCCAGGCCTGTGACAAGTGACAGGAAAGCAACAGAGCCACAAACAGGTAACCATTGTGTCATAGGAGCATTGCATGGCTTTTGTGAATTTGTCCCGCTGAGATGACCCAATGACACCCACATGCACACTTTAGCACTACTGCCCTCCCCACCCTTGCAGCTTTCCTTAGCCATTACAGTTTTTAAGCAAAGCAGAGCTGCATCCCAGCCTGAGAGCAGGAGCCTTCTACGGAGTGGGAGGACAGAGTCCTCCCTGAGCCAGGTCCCCCACGTGCATCTGGTCACTAAACCCAAAGCGAGGAACAGTGTTAATTCTCTCCTCCACAGCTCCCTGCTTCTTTCACTACTGTATTATCTGTACAAAGCTATACAGAGGGAAAAGCAATCTGTTCAGAATCATTTGGAAGTGAAGGATTAAAAAGAAGAAAGAAAACAGTGACGCTGTTACAGACATACACAGAGAAGCCTTTGTGTGCCAGAGCAAGGGAGCCAGCAGAGATATCTCCAGCAGTTTACAGCAGCAGAGCAAGCTAGGATAGAATTAGCACCAAACTCATTGGGATGCAATTTAATCACACTGCCCAAAGGCAGGCCCGCTAAATAATCTTGCTGGTGTGCTTTCAAACACCCACTGCTCTCAGGCGTTATCTGATCACTTCAGTTGAGGCAGGGTAGCTGTTTCTCCATGGGATATCCCCGACAGCTTGGGATTAGGTAGGAAAGCATTAAGAGCCCTTCCCTGCTAATTTGCCTAGCGCAGCAGCAGAGAGAGGGCAGCTGGTTTACTGCAAACATTGCTGGATTGTACCCTTGATAGTCTCACCACGGGCTGGCTCCTCTGCTTCCTCTCCACATGCTTTCCAGCCCCTCCTATCAGGTATGGGCTTTGAGATATTAGTAAATAGTGATTAGCCCTCAGACCAGAAGAGCAAAACACAGGCAGATGAGCCAGCCAGCACCCCTGCCATGCACATGGCAAGCCCAGGGGTCATCAGATGGGTGAAACAAATGAAGTCCCACTGAGGTCAAGCCCTGCCTGCCCAAAATGGGAAGCAGAGCTAGTCCTTGACCACAGCTTGTGTGATGGTGGTCAGATGTTTTTAACCAGGCTGTAGTAGCTCAACCAACTCCCATCCCTCCTACGAATGAGGTTATAAATACCTATCCCAGCAGCTGTGCTACCAAAACAAGTTCCTCAGTTAGTGGAGAGAAAAATTAATCACTGTGTGAACAAGTCACTGAACTGTAATCAGACCTTTAGCATTAGCTGTCTTTAACAGACAGGTGCTCAGCAAGGAACAGCTCGGCTTCCTCCAGGGCAAGCAAGGCATATTACAGAGCTGTGTTGCCAAAGCTGAGACTGCCTGGCCCTGTTTTGCTGGAAAAATGGTGGTATTAGCATTTGACACGTGTACCAGTACTCTGCACCAGATGTCAGTGCTTATTTTTTATAGACTCCTACAGCAACGGATACCAGAGGCCGAATATAGAAGGCTTCCTAAGGCTAGCTCTACACTTACCTGAGATTTATTATACTAATGACCTTGTTCTCATATTAGTCAGTGTAATCTGGGAAACATTCACAATAAAGCCTTCAAGTGCCCTGGAAACCAAGATATACCATTAAGGCCAGATAAGGGCAGAAGCTTTTCAGTGATCTTCTGCCACTGTTGTATTCAGAGCTCAGCCAGCCTATTAGGCTACTCTAATTAAAACATTTCTTCTTTCTTTTTTAGCAAAGCTTATTCATTTGAAATTGTAAATAAAAGCCTTACAGGATGCACTTTGGAAGTGCTGCAAAAGGTAGTGAAAATTCAGAATTGCTGTTCTTGTAGATCAGTGCTGATTAGGCTCTTCATTAGAAATGGGAGCAACCAGCTAGAAAATGAAACAGACCGTGATGTAAGATGTCAAGGTATACTCTGCGGAAAGCCATTCTTCACTCACACACCTCAGGACTTGCTGGAAGTTTCTGGCTATTGCCAGGGAAGAGCATTTGAGCAAACAGCTCAGCCAGGGGAGCAGCAAGCCCTCAGCACGGCTCCCCACGTTGTGGAGATTGCCACCAGCAGAATTCTGGTGTTTTATCATTATTCAGCAGCTGCTGCCAGCTCTCATTCACATATATCACCTGGGCATAAATAAGTAAGACACCACTTGTACAAACCTATGACAGAGGAGAGCATTAAAACCTAACGAGCAAGCAGGCTTCATGCATTTGCTTGCACTACGGCCTGCCACTGACCATTATGCTGAGATCCAGATCTTGGAGCATTTTTACTCAGCTACACACCAGAGAAGCCTTTTCACCTTCTTTTTCAGCGACAACTATCTTCTTTTTACCTGGACAAATACCCTCCCCAACCTATTCCAATATATATTTTTAGAATACTAAAATAGGCCTATAATAATTTCCATTAAAAGCATTTGTACGGAGTATGGCATGTTCCAACCTCCCACTACTGCTTGCAAGAATCCTCATAACTCAGCTGTAGCATTACTTCTTTTCTCAGGACCAATCTAACAAACAAGGATCAAATCTTTTCAGTGTTACTACACATCCAGTGGAGATTTCTGCACCTGTAGACTTTCTATGCAGCCTTGACTTCAAGCTAGGCTAAGTCCTAAAGTAGTAGATCCTGCTCAAGAGCCTGCCTCATTAACCAAGGCAATAATCACAGAGAGGCAATAATCACAGAGAGACTTTGTGATCCTCATTCCTGACCTGCTTCCAGTATTTACTGCACTGTGCCAGGCAGATAAAACCACTCTGCATTCTCACATTGCCAGCTAATCCTGGGAAAGGCTTCTGGATGCTACCCTACTCTGGAGAAAGATACTGCATAATGCTGACACATGCATTTTGGTACACTGCAAAGTTCATGGTTTCTTTCTTCCTCTTCTTAGAGCCAGTAGCTCTCAGGGTCATGCTACAAAGCCGCTGAACCAGCATAGCCAAGCTATAGCCATACCCAAGATAGCCATAGCTCTTACATTAAAAACAAAAACAAACCCAAACAAAACAAACACACACACACATTCACACAACCACATTCAAGTGGCACCGTAATTGACCAAACTGGAAACTAAACCTGAAGAGGAAAAAAAAAAAAAAAGACCAAAACAAAAACACAACACACACTTGGCCACACAATATTACAAAGAAAAGAAAAAGAAGTAAGAAGTGGTCAGGAGTACTCTTAAACAGGCTGGCCTTCTCTATCAGCACATTGTGTAAGTTGCTGCAAAGTAGTTTATATACCAAAGGCTTTTGGAAAAGAATTCTAGAACAAAAAGTAAATGATGAACACTGTTGGATGGCTTTTGGACATCTCAAAACTTTATGATCTATTTTGATTTATTTATGCAGAAAGTAGCATATTTAGGATTTACTTGGAGATTCATTTTTCACAGAACCTAACACAGTAACAGATATTCAACCATTCTTAGATTGCTGATGACACTGTTAAGCGTACAAACATTTCTACAGTCTGAACTACCTGTATCTCTTTAAGGTACTCCAGGAACTTAAATCATCTTTGCGTTTCACACCAGAGCAAGATGTTTCTAAGGCGGCAAAATAAAACGCAGATATTTCAGAACTTATTAGTTCAGCAAAACTGCTCCAGGTACTTAAGAGTTTATTATAGCACAGGAAAGTCAAGAAGAGCCTTTGTTCAAACTATAAAGCCAGACTCACTTATCTATTTTTCAGCTTACCATAAAGCAATAGAGATTTTTAAGCAGCAGCTTATAGCTAGGCTATACACACAGACACCTTTGTATTGAGGAAAAGTAATTTCAAACTTGGCAGTGTGTGCAAGTATGTCTGAGGACCACTACTTCCCTGTAATAGTAACAATCTGGATAATACATTCTTCAGAGTCAGCAGTAGACTTAAATGTTTCTTCCTTTTGGAAAGAGGGTGTGTTTCTGGATGTTCACCTTAGCTGCTTTCCATTAGCATTTTTCTCCTAAACCAAGAGACTCCTTTCAATGTGTTTGATTATGGGTGTATTTGCTATCATACCTGCAAAATAGCACCTGCCTTAACTTCAGTCAAATTTTACAGAGGATGACATTATCTCTAAGACATCTGCTTAACTGTGAATATTTTGAACGCACCGATGTAATTGGAGGACTTTGGAGCCAGAAGTTTGCTGCTCATTGTACAAGAGAGGGACATCTCTTAATCAAACGTAATAAAAGATTACCTGCAGGTCAGTAGAGCCCTGGAAAAGGCACAGCTTACATCTGCCCAGTCCCTCTCCATCCATCAGGATCTAACATAGCAGGAAGTTCAGCTCACTGGCCAAGTCAAAACTCCTCCCAAACACAAAGTCTAAGGGAAGGCACCAGAAGTATGACATCCATCAGCATGAGATCCTGCAGCAGGGGCTTTTGTCCTAGGTTGAGCGAGCTGCCCAATAACAAGCAACCATGGTCAGCTGTCTAGCAAAGGCTCAGCTGGAGAGGCCTCACCAGGCATCAGATTTTCTCTCAGTCACCCATAACATGGTTTCACCTGTCTGCTCCTTCAGCCTCTCTTGAACTCTTGCAGTCAGCATCTTCACCTCCTGTTTAGAGCTCTTCCAGGAGCAAATGGTTCTCTCTCTCTCATTCTTGTCTTACACCTTCTTTTGGGGCAAAAAACCCCATGCTTGAGTCTCCTGGCTCTTCTCTCAACAGCTTCCTTCCTGACCTGTGCAAGACCCATAGACCCCTACCAAGCTTTTTAATAGCCACCCTCTTTTCTACCCTATAGGTCTTTCTTCACCTTATTCACATAGCAGACCTGCACAGTCTGATCCGAGCCTGCTGCACACACAAGAGGGTGCCAGCCTGGAATTTGCTCTTCCACTTGGAAATTTTGGGTCCAAGCCACAACCAAAAGACAAAATAGCTCTTGATGTAGCCGGTTGTTTATAAATATAGCAGTAAAGCTCACAGAGGTACATGTCACCATAAAAACATTGGCTGCGCTGGGGAGTCTGGCTGCTAGAGTGTATCTATCCCCAAGCATTTTAGAAGATAGGCACTATTTTAGCAACAGTATTTGCCAAACCTACTCTCCTTTAAACATCTGTCAGGAGCAACGCAGTTGTGGCCAATCCTGCCTTGGGCAGAGGAACAGATTAGCTGTGCTCAAGTCCCAGACTGCCCTAGGAACCTGTTTCAGTTGTGCACTGTATTGGCCAAGATGTGAGGAGGGTTCCAGACACATAGACAGGAACCTCACCAGGGCAGATCTCCTTCCTAGCTCTTAGCTTTCACTGCACTTTTATATAACATTTCCACTCCCTGCTGAGAATGGAAGAAGTCCTGGGTGGTCAGAAATTCTGCCCTAGTAGGGAAGCTCCAGAAAAGCCAGCAAAACCATACCAGAATGAAATCATTGCAGGATTTAACCCACTGCATATTTCCATGTGCCTTTCTAGTTACCATAACCAAACTCTTGCTCCAGTGTTTCTAGAGCTAGAGGTCACTGCTTAAAAAAAAAAAAACCCAAACCCAAACTGGCTGCAATTTCTGCTCTGGAAACCCTTTATATTAAGTTGAAGTGGTTAGTCTTTTTTTTCTGTTAAATCAAAAAGAAATAAGTCATAATTAAAATGATATGTACTCCCCAGGCGAAAGGACAAGACATGGCGGGGTAAACAAGGTCATCTCAGCTGGCAAGGACCAGTGCCTCAGAAACACGTGCTCACCATTGAACTAAAACAATTCACTGCACAGGCAGATACAAGTCAAGATTTGCAAAGACATAATAAAAACAGGCTGGAAATTAGTTCATCCTAAATATCTGTGTATATGCCACAAAGCTTTCGTTCATCCTGGGGGAAAAGCCGTAGGCCTGCTTCTCATTCCAAAGGAATTAGCCATCCTGCTCTCACACGAGTCAGTTCACCCCGTCAGGGAACAACCCGGGTAGGAAATGGCACAGATCTGCTCTACCTACTCAAACTTTCCCGAAGCAGCTCCTCTGCAGCTTGACAGGCTCATTTCCCAGGAACAGCCACTAGGTATCCGCTTACCCTGCCACAGGGTCAGAAAAACAGCAATATAAAACATCAGATAGAGCTTGTCAGGGCTTATCAACTTGGGAAGGGTTTTGCTATTTCTCTTGAGCATAAATGGTCTGTACCTCACAGAGGCTAGTTTTAATGGTGTAAGCATCAGCAGGGAGCAGGGGAGACATTTGCCATTGTTATTGCCTCAAGAAAATTCTCCAAACAGCTGATGCTTTTACAGCTTGGCTGTGGGGAAAACATCAGGTTTGTTAACTTGACAGAAGTCAAAGAGAAAAGCTGTATTAAGAGGGTACCCACACAGAAAGACTAGGAGACACATGCATGTCTGGTTAAGGGAGCAATCTTTGCAGGAGTTGATTGGCTCAGTAAAGCGATCAGTATCGCCTGATGGCAGTTTAGTGTCTGTTTGGTTCCCCCTGGATAAGTTTCCATAACATCAAACCACAGCTGGCACTAACTGGCACCTTCACCGGTCAGAAAAGAGAAGTGAGTAGAGATGTGAAGAGGCAGCGCAGGCTGCAGCTGGGGGGAAGCCAGTCCAGTTTCATCCCTGTCAAGGAGCTGGTCCATTGGATTTAATTGGACCCTGCATTTTAGATAACACTTGTTTAAAAAAATGCAGAGACTCTTTTCTAGTACTACCTGTACTGAGATGATACCCAAGCTTAACTTTTAGAGCATCAGAGAGAAACACTGCTGATTTATCCACAAGGGATAAGTGTCTTTTGTGAAATGTAAAGAAGGCAGCTAATTAGAAAGCCAAGAAATTAGGTCTACTATGAAAATTTTTTTTTTTTAATATTACCAAAACAACAGGAATTTACTTAACCAAGGCAAGATACCCAATTTAAACATCGGCTTCGGTTTTATTTTCCTAAGATGTTATTAATATTATATGAAGGCTAAAGAGAGATTTTAAAATAAGGATTTAAAGTAGACCACTCACTCTCTATTATGGCCAGTCAAGACAAGGTAGAGCTACAGCGCAGAAAATGAGAAAGGAGGATATATTTTAAGAAGAAATTAGCCTGATGTTCAGGAATACAAAGTAGGAGCTGGGGCTCCACCAAACACCGCCCTCCTGCCTTAGACATGGTCTCTGCGTATTGTCAATAAAGATCTCTTTCCCAGCTCTCAGACTACATCCTGTACCACTTATTGCTAAGGAATCCCTGAGGGGTTTAGATATTTAATACTGCAACATGAGAAGACGTCTTAGAACGAAAAAAATTAAAGCAAAGGCACCTAGGCTTTAACCAAAGAATTAATCACAATAGGCCAGATTCCCTCTGGAAGCAGAGCTCTGCTCAGTGCAGGAGCAAATGGACATCACCTCCAGGTGCATGGGAAAGCTCAGTCCAAGCCTGGCAAGAGCAGAAGCAGTCCAGAGAGTGCTCCGATTTATGCCATTGGCCTAAATTCCCCCAAGGCCACTGCGGGCAGAGGATCAATCATGCCCACGCCGTTCCCTGACTCACAGCGAGAAAACAGAAGTGAGAAATGGATCCAGGAGTTTGCCAGAAGAAGTTTCCAGGCTAGCAGGAGATTTACCACCAGTCACTTGTAACTGCAAGCTAGCCCATGGTCTCCATGAGGAGGGAACCAGCCTTTACGTTGGATACAGATATAACCATATTAGCAAGTGCTCCTAGAATAGATGCAGCAACGGAGATTTTGCTGGTAGAACTTGCCTTGGTTCTGCTGGTGAAATAAGCCAAATTGACAGAAAGAGACTGCTCCAGTGGCTTCCATCAATATTAAAATGTCACAAAAAAAGGAAAAAAAAACCAAAGGAAATTTGCCCCTCTGCATAGTGTTATTGGCCTGGCAACAACTCTACAAGTCTGTGGAACAGCTTTAAATAGCACGAGTGGGCAAGACCTTAGTGGGTACTCCAACTTTGCCCCGGTGGAGAAAGGCAGCATGTTGCCTTTGTAACACCTGAACTGCCCTACAAGCTCTGTTTGGGGTCCATGAGCAGGGCTTGAGAAGATGCAAAGGCATCACCCTTGTGCCCTGTGCAAGGATGCGGTCCACTTGCCTAGGGTAGCACTGCCACAACAAACAACAGCTCCCGTGTTCAGGGCAGCTGCAGTTTTCGCATTCATAGACACAGATTTGTAGTCAAGATACAGATGGCATCATTATCTGCTTTTCTTTGGTTTCCTGAAGAAGTACATGTTTAAACAGTATTAGGATGAGGGCCTATCATGCCATGATGTGTCTGAAATTGTCGTTATCTCTAAAGCACATGCCACAATGTCAAGATGGCAATAAATTTAGCAGCACTTTACCCAGTCAACAGAACAGGGCACCATCTAAGAAGGTTAACAAAAATTAGATGAGACAGAAAACTGATCCAGGGTGGAGCAGGGGAAGTGTCATAATAGAAGTGCACAAAGCTTTGTGAGTGGTAAGTTTGCCTTGTGTTCCCATTCCCACAGGACAATGTGGAACAGCTTACGTGCAAGGCAAGGGGCATCTCCATGTATCGCAGCTGTTAACTTGAGGTCCTTAACTTCACAAGGTGCATCAGGCTATCTTTGACTATAAAGATAGTCACTGATAATTATAGAACATGAGCAGGTACCGCCTGTTTCTCTTAAGCCCCACAGCAGGCTGGATCTCAGATCAGTTTCCATCAGTCAAGCCAGGGTCAGATGACATACTAGATTTACACCATCTGTAGCAGAGATCCCCATCTGCCTTGCCAGCTCTAAGAGTCTAATGACAAACTCTGAAGCTGGGAGCTATTTTAACGGGAGAGTGCAAGAGCAGGAAAAAGTAAAGGATCGTCAAAGCATCCAGTGGAGCAGAGCTTTCTCTCCTGCCTGTGGATGCTGGCAAATAATAATGACCACATTTCAGTTAATAACTACGAGGTGCCCCAGCTCACCAGATCACACTACCCAGGACAAAGATACAGGCTATTTCCACAGTGTCAGGCAGCTGCTCCATCTGCTGGATTAAGCCTACAACTAAACCAGCTTAGCGCTACCCATGCATCATGAACACAGTCCTTGATGTCAGTCAGTCAGTGAATCATAACTATGAATAATTTTAGTAAGCCTCGGGGAGGTCATGAGTACTATGGAGGCCCTACTGTTGGGGGTGAGTGGAGTCATTGGAATGGGAAATAAGGAGAAAAAAAAATGATAAGGCCACAGACAGACTGGCTGGTCTCCAGTTATTCTTCATTCAGTCAGGCATTTGAAAGTTAATTTGTGAAGTAATGTGACCAAAGTCAAACAGTAAATGAAGTTCCTTAAAATATATAAACACATTAGCATTGATGCTGCTGTTTCTAGGTTTCTAGGGTACGCAGAATGTCAAGTGACTGATGATGCATGCAGAAAGCCTTACAACAAAGGAGATCAGTATTTGCTGAAACAGAGCACATCATGGAGTTTTGCTTTTGACAGAGCTGAATGCCAGCGTGTTCAGTCTTCCACACAGATAGACACAGTCAGCTAGGAGAAGAAAAAAAATTTTCTGTATCACTCTACACCTTGTGCGGTCATTTTTATCAGGGAGAAATAGAAGGATATATTTTTTTTTTAATACACTCACTTTGCACAGCTTTAAGTGGCTGCACAGAGATGCAAAATAAAAAGCTTTAGCCTTAACTGCCATTGAAAATAATAATAATAAAGAGTATCAGGAAAAGGCAGAGATACCTTTCCTTAAGGTGACCAGCATTCTTGGGTTCTGGGTAGGATAATTCAGATAATATGCATTGGAGAGGTTTGATTTCATTTGTTTCTTTTCCTCCCAGGGCAGATAGCATTTCTTCCTATAAAACCTCAAAAACCCAAGATGTGATGGAAATAAAGGGTGGGACAAGGCAGACTAGTAATGAAAATGACGTCAGAGTAAAGTGCATGTGATACAGAGTCATAACTTCTTCATCAGTTGAGGCGAACTCCTCTATAAAAAAAGACTATGTATACCACAGCTACTAATGTGTACAAAGGTTGTTAGTCAATATCACACTTATGAAAAGATTTCTTGTTGAGGAGGATCTTGTTTTGGGAACCAAGGACTAAGAGATTCATATTTTATTTCCAACAGGGATTAAGAAACTTTGTGTGACATTGAGTTAGCTGTCATTCCTCATCTGTGTGATGGTTATTGTATTTTAAGTACAATGCCTGTATCACAGCAAGGTCACTTGCATCCTGAGATGGAAGGTTCTGCATAAACATAAAATATCATTATTCTTAAAAGAAATTATTTACAGCACCTGAAAACTAAGTTATCATCTTTATCCATCAGGATACGTTTCATACCATGAGAGACGTCCCTTGGAAGAATTCTCGGAACAGGAAAGGAAAAAGGTGTGGCCTTCCTAAAACCTGCTGTGATGAGAATTATCTTTTGGATCCTGGATAGCAGTGCAGCTGTTTCTTCTCATCTGCTGCCTTCCCAGTTTGGTGGGATCTGCTGAGGACAACCAGCTCCTGTCCTCATTTAATGCTATTTGGGTCAGAAGCTGGGACAAACGACTAAGGGCAGGGGTAGGTCTTTCCCCCCAGATTTCTGCTCTGATGATTTGAAAACACAACTGCTTGCCAGCCACAAGGGGCTTGTGTTGGCTGCCTGCATTCACATCCTCATTCCTAACCCCTGAATCATGATGGGAGCAATGACATTAGCCAAACAGGCCTGCATGAGATGACTCATGCAGCATACATACCTGCAGGGGTGCATAGCCACACGCCCCATGCCATTTCCCTCCTTGCTGCTACCCTTGTCCTTCTGCCCCAGTTCTCCCTCTTATTTTTAGTATTTCTTTATTGTGTCTGGTCCAAGCAGACTGCAAATGCTAGCACTCCATGTGCAGTTGTGGGTCTCTGGGCTGTATCATGACACTTGATAATAGACAACTATAAGACTCTCACAGTAACACAGCCCTTTCTCTGCAAGGAAAAACTCTCCCAAACCTGGCTAGCAAAGTACAGTTTGGAGCACTACACAGCCACCAATCCAAGTCAAGCCAAAATAGTCAATATTGTGTTAAATGTCCTAGCAGATTTTACTCCTATTGCCTTGCAATGATTGGCAGAGATGTCTATCAGAAGATATTTGAGAGACAGCTATATCAAAACACAGAGGTGACACATGCATAGAGCCTTTTTGGTATAAATAGGATGACATTACATTTCTTTGTTACACACAATGATAAATACCACTTAAGATTATTAACTTTCCAGTATCAACAGTAGTACAGGAGAAAAATCCAGGGCGTTTCCACTTAAAACACAAGATGCTGCCGGTGTTCTGTAGCCAGGGATTGTTTTGTATTTCTTGTGGATTTCATAATTGAAGTAAGAAGAAGATAAAGGACTATCCTTTGAGGCTTGCAAGCTCCTAATGAGCTTGGTTCTGTGGTGAGAGTTAGTGGAGCCGGATGCCTTTCTTGAACAAACAGTCTCTGTCTGTGCGATGTGTACACAGCTCAGTGAATTTACTGAGGGTGAACTTGGACTACATCGTATTGCTTCCCACCCTCTACACTAACTCCTCAGAAACTGATGCCCGCCCTGTCACCTGTTAATTTAGGAAGAAGGTCCAGGCCAACAGACTGTGATTATCATTATGGTATCTTTCACTTACTGTAGTGAAGTTAATACTGCTCATGGAGATTGTTTCACTGCAAAAAAACCCCAATCAACCACCAAAAGAAAAACAACAACAAAAAAAAAAAGGCCAAAAGCCCCCAAACCCTTGCAACACAGGCAGAATGAGGGTGAGCTGCCCAGATTCTTGCTTATTCCTTCCCTGACCCAAGAGAAATTAATCTTTATGCCCAATCCATCACTGAGCTCTCTGCTAAGAGGGCTCTCAAAGGTGCCAGATAGTGCTGATCAGTGCATGATATAGATGTCTCATGAGCTAAAAGAGTTCACGGCATTTTGTGCTAGCTGAGGCAATGGCGAGCTCAGCTTTAGGTGTACAGGCGATGCTGTGGAGCACAAGCCTCAGGTGTGGGACCCAGGCTCATGGAGCCACATTTTGGGTCCTCCCACGCTGTGCTGAGTGCGGGCAGACTGAGTCTGGTACACAGGCCAGGCTCAACTGGAGCCTGCCCTAGAGATTGCATCTGGTGGGGGAGGTTGAGTTGCTCTTTGCAAACATGATTTTGTGCCCATTAAACCACACCTTGTTTACAACTGCACAAGTTAGTGAACAGCTGTTCCTGTTACCATCAATATTCAAGATGATGTTTTGAACCCTATGCATCTGGATGCCTAAGGGAATGCTAGCTGAGCTATGATCTCCAAAGATGCTCACTGCCACCATCTTAAAACATTTGCTTACCTTTTCCACCCATACACAGCAGGATCATTGAGGATATTTTTCTCTTCCTTAGCACTGAGTCAAAGCTTTCTTTGAAATACTGTTATCTTTCAGACGAAACAATACCATTATGTGTGTGGCACAACATACACGATCTCAACCAGGGGATAGCGGAGTAGTGTAATGCATACCCTGGCTGCTATTTCTTGGGCTAGGATTTAAAAATCATTAATACTGAATCCATGCCCAGTGCAAGTCTGATCCAGATTAGACATGCTCACACAAACACATTTCTGTCAGAAGGAGCTGATGCACACAATACAGAGTTTATACATTTTACAGGATAGCTAGATCCAGAAGCATCTGTCCAGGTGGTACAGATAAGCAGTAATTGATCTACCAGAGCCTGCTGAAAAAATACGTGATACATTGATACATTTTTAAGAAACTTGAAGCAACAGAATAAAACTATACTGTACCAGCAGTTTGGGTCACATGGTTGTAAGCACTTTTGATCTGATTTTAGGAAGATCTTTGTATCTTCCCAATAACAGCAAAAGAAATTATGCTCTGCTGATGCACATAGCTCTCCTTGCAAAGCAGATCCAGGTGTCAAGCTCCAGACCAACTCAGACATTTCTCCCCAGGCACTGCCACGCAACCCTTCACCTGATTCACCGTGAAACCTCCCAGCCCTAAGGACTGGTTTACGCAAAATAGTTCCCACCAGTTTAACTGATTAGTTAAACTGAGTTATTAAACTGATTCAGTTAATCCTTCAGAAACTCCTCTGGGGACACAGCTGAATTCATTTATAACAGTTATGGCTTAGAGCAATTTACCTTTCAATTGGTAAGTTAATTGTGATATCAATTTAAAAACTTAGCTTGGTAGTTTATTAACCTGGAACTAAGACATAATCACTATGAGCCAAAATACTGTGTTTCCAGTTGTGTTTCAAAGTGATGTTTTCCATAACCGATTACAGTTAGGTCAGTTGAACTATTTGTACAGATCAGCCCAAAATCCCCTGCCCCAGTTACATGGTCTTTGGTTTCAAACCTTGAGCAATGCAAAAGTGAATGATCCATCTGTCCCTCTAGTAAACAAAAGGGTAACACAGGCAATACTCAACCCTTTTTTTAAAACAGCTCAGAAACAGAACACACAGAAAATGTGTTGAGGAATCATAGTGAAATGGCAGCAAGGAATAATTTGACCCACAGATTTTCCTTTCAGTCCATCAGCCCACAGCTCCTCAAAGACCCCCAGCTTTAACTACAGAGCATTTACCAAGTGCTGGGTTTCACGTACATGTTTGTTCACTGTGCTTGTCCCAGCCACTAATTATGGCCTTGTCTGTGTGGTGTAACTACAGCCTAGGAACAAAACTGTTAGCTACTCTTATGATACACGAGGGAATAGGCTTGTGTATCCAAAAGCTTGGAGCTGGCACTGCTGGAAACATGTTGAAACAAAGGAAGCAGTTCAGCTAAAAGCAGGTGCTCCTGGTATGGTGATCATCCCAAACTAGTTTTACTCCTGACCAGCACCTATAGATTTATTAGGTATAAAACCTGATTAAATAAATCAATAGAATTAATAGAATTAATGGAATAAGATTTGTTCTGATTTCTAGGATGGGAGAGGAGCAGCCAGGAAGACAGTCCCTGTGCTCTCACCTGATGGTGCTGCCAGTGCAAAAATGAGAAGCATCGAACCGCTTTGCATACTTAGCTAGGCTTCTTTAATCAGGCCATTGCCTGCTGCAGACTCAGCAGGAAGCAGCCTGGGACTCACTGGCAAACCAGTTTGGGGAACAGGGTGCTCCCAGGTCAGGCAGAGGCTGCTGGGACACATGGGACAGGAAAGCTTGCACTGCCAGGGTGCAGAGCAAGGCTCACCACTGGCACACCTCAGGCCCCCGCTGCCACACAGCTGCTCACCAGGACAGGCAGGGAGCCAAACAGCTTTTGGAGCTGCTTTCTGTTATAGCTCTGCTCTTCACTAGCAGAGGGAGAAAGTGAGGATGAGAGGATTAAAGCAGGCTGAGCCAGGGTGCATGAGTGTCACAGGGCATCGTGCTGCACCATGCAGGGGACAGTCTGTGGTCTCAGGAGGGGCTGATGCCCACAAGAAAACAAAATAGCTTCACAGGAGGTGAATGGCTCCAGTCACACCTTTTCCCATCACACTTAAATTGCACCTGCCCCAGGCCAGCACTGCTGTGCAGGGTGAAAGTTGCTCTCTTCCTGCTTTCCTCTGCCACCTGCTCTGCTTCTCCCTATAAAGGTTTTCAGGACTTTTTTTCTACCTCATGGGGGCTGATCTGGGTTTGACAGCTTCCTGGAGGGAGTCTGCGTGCTGCCCCTCCAACACACACAGCACCTGTGTCTAGCTCTGCTGTTATATTTCAGCTCAGTGATCGGGTGGTAGGTTCTTTCTCAATTTCATTACTAGCGGAGAGATCTTTCCATTTCATGAGCACAAGTTTTTAAAGTCCTGTACTATTTTGGGAGGGTATTAGGTGTCACAGCTATACACCAAGCTGCACTGAATTTTTCATTTTGTTTCAGCTTGATTTCTTTCCAGAGTTGAAGTTAGCTTCAGTTTTACCTGGCTTGACTTGTTCCTGGGGTTCCCTTTGGACAGTCTGTGCTGTCTGGGCAGAGAAATCAGCTTCATTGCTGATGTTTGCCTTCCAGTGTATTAGTACTGCTTGACATGGCATTTTCATGAGTGCAGCTGATGTGAAGCCAACCACTTTGTTTTTGTTGTTTTTTAGCTTTTAGTATGCCACTTAGTAGCAATAAGTGGTCTATAAAGTTTAAGTGTTAAAAGATCCTCATCATCTGCCTATGCAATGCCAGTCTGTATTGCTGAAAAACCTGTGTTACTTCTTCCTCATCTGGTCTATGGTAGTACCACAGGGCAGCAAAGAAAAAACTGCTGAAGCTAAGCCTGCTCCTTTCTCAGGTCACCTGCTCCCACATGGCACTCAGCATCTCTATAGTCTTGTTCACCCTAATGTTGAAGGCCTGATGGATGGTCCCATGCCCATCCATACTGGCCATCAAATGCCTTTCAAAGTCAATTCAGGCAGAAACAAGGGAGCTCATCATTCTTCACATTCATCTGGCACATCTTCAGCAGGAAGATGTGAGCTGTCTCAGGGTTGAAGCTGACCTCACTTCAGCTTTGCAACCATTTATTCCTTCATCCACGACTCTTGTCAAAGCTTATTAGCACTCAAACAATCCTCGAGAATGAGCCTTCACACTCTCTCACCTTCCAATTATATCTGTGGTGTTCCCTCTCACATCCAAACCCTCCCGTGTTCTTAAGTAAATATGCTGACACCCAGGCCAGCCTTATACAGCACTGTGGAAAAATCCTGCACCCATGCTGAGGGCAGCCTGCTTCTCTTCTGCAGCCAAAATCTCCTGGGCAGGGAAGAGTCCAGGAGTCTCATTCCTTTTCACAGCTCTCCAATGTTAGGACTAGGCTGAGAATGGCTCTTATTTACTCTCCTGGCATAAAACTATTACACCAGTGGCAGACGAACCACAACCCTGCGTTCCTATCATGCCCTCTGACCACCCTGAAGACAATTCCTGTGAAAGCTGCCTTTGTCAGCCTCGCACAGCTGTGCTAGCTCTTCTGAGACAGGGAACCTTCCTAGAAAGCACCTGCAGCCCCTTTCTACCAACTGCACCCACATGAACAACAAACCCTGAATGAAATGGATGGGGAAGAACAGAAGAGAGAATAAACAATCCTTGGGTGAGGCACTTGCGGGTAAGTATGCAGTAAAAAGTGAGAAACTCATGGCAGGCTTCATGGTGCGACTCACTTTGAGAGAGCACAAAGAGAGAGAAAAATGGCTTGTTTTTCTCCATGCAAATGAGAAGAAATCTTGGGTTTGTGGAAGAACTGCTTGAAAGGACAGTGTGCTCAAGTCCCCAGAGGAAAGCCACCAAGCAGGGCTAGTGGTTTTCCACTGGAGACGTAGACAGCAGTTCCTCCTGAAGCACAAATACAGCATCTGACCAGCTTTCAGCAATTTTTGCCACTACTTTGCAGCCTAATCCAGAAGACTGCCATGATTTACAGAGGCTTTGCTTTACCTCTTGAACAGAAAAGCAAGAGCAAACCACTGAATGGTTCAGTATCCCGCAGGGCTGCTCGGTATGTCTGTTTGTTAGGTACAAAGAGTACAAAGCACCAAGGAAGAAACAGACATCAGAAAACTACTTCCTAAGGCACCAAAAAAGAGATGGAAAGTGGTAGATACCACTGAAAGGTTATTTCACACTGAGGGCAGCAGAGGTGGAGGGTGCAGATAACACCGAGCCAGATAGGGCACAGGACCTAGCGTAGTGCCTCCCCTTGCAGCACAGTGCTTTGAATTGTGCTTTCAGGGTATTGCCCACCACAGCACCCTGTTAGCAGTGCAACAGGATTGCGAAAATGCCATTTCAAGCCCAGCGGCTCTTTATGCAATGGTTGGTTTCTGCCAGGGCCTGACACAGCTGAGGGAAGGTGGTGTTTGTAGGCAATACGATCTGCTCTGCGCATCTGTACAACAGGAGGTGTTTGTTTAGACACCTGCCTCCTTCACCGACATAGTTAGGAGACATGGTATCTCATATCCAGGTTTTCACACAGACCGCAACAGGTAATATACATCAAATGAAAAATGGGTGGACTTCTGCTAAGGTGGATTTGGTCTATAAGCCTTTAAAAGTATTATAAGTGACTGGCAATCCAAAACCAGCAGGTTTGGTGGGTTTTTCAGTTTAAGAGACCTTGGTTTGTCTGTATTAAATTGAGGGATTCAAAGAATGTAAACAAAAGAAAAACTGCCATCTCGGATGGTTACATCTTCATGAGCTTGCAGTTGGCTTGGTTCTGGATCTGTTTTCTCCTAGTGAAGAAGTTGCTGCCTTTAACCCAATGGAGAAAACATTATTCTTCACCTAAAGAAAGTCTCAGCCGCCACCCAGTGGAATTAGAAATCGCTGCATTATACCAGTGACTCCCACCACCACCTCATCACTCCTCCTGGCTACAAGATTTTAGTGACCAACAATAAGACTTCGTTTGTCTGCAGTATTCCCTGCCTACAGATCAGTTAGCACTTCAGAGAAGTATCACCATTTCCATTTTTCACAAGGGAAACTGAGGCACAAGGGCCAAGCGACCTGCCCAGTCACACTGCAGGCCAGAAACACAGTTAAGAATAGACCGTGCCTCTCCATGATGGATGTCCTAAACATCGTTGGCTGCCAAGCCAGAGAAGATCCTATGGCTTCATAGTTTGAAGCAGAGGGGATAGTGCAGAGCAGGAGGAAGAGACAGAAACACAGCAGGGGCTAGGGGTGGGATTAAGCCTGTCACTTTTAACCTGGACCACTGGTTGACCAGTTTCCTTTCTCTTTGTGGTCTTCTGTATTTTCTTAGAAGTAAAATGAGCAAACAGCCCGGTTTAACAGATGCCTGCAGGGATTTTGCAAGCTGTCACCAGTTATTTTCCACTCTAGGAGAGCATGCTCTGGTTACTGCAAGACTGACCTTGACTTATGGTAGGATCTGGAGGGGAAAAGACACAGAGCTGCCTGTACAGCTGGCAGTGCAGCTCCCTGCAATAAGCAGGCAGCCAGAAAGTTGCAGAGGTACTAAGAGTCAAGAGGAAGTGCTACATAGAGGCAGGCACAGCCCTAACCAAAATGCAGACAGAAATTGCATTAGTCTATGACCACTTTCTGTGCAATGGGAATGTGACCTACTTTTGGGAGCCCTGTTGTCCAATAATCCCTCCCCTGTCCACCCACGATTAACATAAGCTTTAAGCTTCTATGAGCCTTTTCAGTTAAAGAAAATTAGAATAGCTGGAATATTTCTTCCCATCCTACGCAAGCACATAGCTCTGAGCTGCAGCTCTGTCATAACAGGAACAAGCACTGGTAAATGCCATGCACTGGGATGGGTGGAAGGCCCCCAGAAATTGGTAGTGGCAGCAAGAGGAGGCATTTATTTCTAAAGACAGTGTGTATGCATGCATGCATTTGCACGCATATATATTATAAATAAGTTTTTTGAAAGATGAAGAACAATGTCATATTTACAAGAGATCCAGATTCTGAAAAAGAAGGTAAAGCCTAACCTTCTCTGACCTAAATTACAACAGCAGGATATACATATAAACAAGTTATTTTTCAGAAGATGAACGCTTTGTGCCTTCTGCTATGCTCCTGAACAGCACCCAGCAAATAATCATCATCAGTAAGAAGTAGAGAGCTTTTCTATAAACCTACATCTTCCTCCTTGAATAGCTGGATTTGAAAAGCACATCTCCAAAGCTTCATCTAGAGATCCAGGTAGCTCAGAACACAAAGCAGTGACCACTGGGATTTTAGGGATTCAGGGGGGACTGCCCAGCAGCCAACAACTCAGGCTATTCCTGGTCAAATGGGAGTCTCGCCTTTCAACCCACTTTCCAATTTGCTGTACCTTTACTGCCTTTAAAAGGAAAGGTGCAGCAGACACTGAACAGGAGGTGAACAGCCACATTCCGCTGTTCGCCAAGGTCACTGAAGACCCACTGTGGTTTGATGCTATTTTCACTTTCCTACTGAAAGTTGACATCGCTGGAAGCCTACTTCAAACCAAGAGCCACCCAGTGCCACAGAGTAATCCCAGATGGCAGTATCATCATCTCTATTTGATGGCATCATCAAGCAATGATAAAAATATCTCTTGCTAGATTTACCAAGTGGACTCTATTTCAGAGAAGCGTTCTCAAGCTTTATATTTTAAAGATAAAAAATGACCTACTTAACTTTTCATCACACCAGTGGAAGAAAGGGCACATTCTATTGCTGTGTGAGGGGATTTTAAAACAGCTTCCATAAAAATAAATAAATCCCTGAATGGTGTTTACAGCAGTAACAAACCTCCCTTGGTATAATCAACTTAACCTCATGCACTGCTGCATCAAAAACACAAGTAGTGCAAACCACGGGCTGACTGACTTCACTGGCTGGGGCCAAATGATGTTGATCAGCAAGAAGAAAAGAATGAGCTGTAGTTTGAAACCCAGGCAGCCTCACACAGCCAGATCTAGGCACAGACAAGTGCAAGCAGAGCAATTCCATGAAAGCCCTAAGATTCAGGATGTGGGGGAAACAACTGGGGAAAAGAGAAATCTATGTAAACAGAAACCTTATTTACCAGACTAAATTTGTTATTTAATCTGTTGCTCTGGATGCACAGTAAATTAAATCCAGAGAATGTACTCTGCCAGGCAATCACGTCATGATAGACACCATGTCCAGGCACATGGGCTGCTAAATTGCCACCAAACCTTCAATCTGGAGCCATATAAGACACGTAGCTGATAGGCTTATTCCCTCTCTAAACAGGCCTTAACAGGTAAGATACCATCATGCTCTGACTAGACAATTGCAGCAGACTGTATGTACGTAGTGCCGTCTGTCTCTCCCTTGGGAATGTGCATCTTTGGGTATCCAATTGCACTTCCATCTGCTATTTCTGCCTGAGCCCATGGAATGACTTTTATACACATCAGTGTCCAAAGTGCATTGATATGCTCACATGTATATTAAGCTTTGCACATTAAAATTGATATTGTCCTGGCATTCCTGGCATGTTTGGCCACCTCATTCTTTGATAAAAAGAAAAAAAGACAAGTGCACTTGCTGATCTTGAAAGCTGAAGTGTCAGAACAATGTCCCTAGTTATTCCAAGGAGGCACTTTACAACTGTCCCATAAAGTAAGCCATATTTACTTGCTTAGCAAGGTACTACCACAGTGAATGCATATGCACAGGCTAACTGGGAATGCATGTTAAAAAGGGATGCAGAGGAGACCTGCGATATCAGAGTTAATCAGCCTTCCCAAGCAACGTGGTGCCTCCTTATACTAGTTCAGTTCCCTGCATGAGAACAGGTTTCACTTGGCACAAGAAATCCATGCTATCAAGCCTCTTCAACATGAAGGGGTACCTCCCATTTAGCTTGGCAGTGTCGGAAAGAGCTGTACGTCAGTATTAAATCCTTATTTCTGTTCTGCATTAACCGCATAATAATGAAAATACAGGTACAAGTCAAGCTCATTTTAGGAGCTTTTTCTCTACAAATATACTTTTTAAAAATATCAGTCACCTTTTCATCATACCCAGACTCTAAACACACGATCTTTTATTTACAGGCTGTAAGAGTTAGATAGAAGCTTTTTATTTTCGACACTTTTTTTTCCTCATGATCTAGAAACATGTCAGGAAAGGCAAACGACTGCTCAAGTGCATTAGTGTGTGGTTCAGCTCCATCCCTAACACTAGCTATACACATTGATCTTTGAATGCGAGTATGGATAATATTGGTAAATATCTTTATGAAATCTCTTTTAAGGCAACAAATCAGTTAAGCATAATACAGAGTAAATATAACTTGATTTCATCAGAAAAGAAGATACTGCAAGTATTTAACTTTTTCCATGGAAATCACCCCACTGAGAACACTCACTCTTCTGCACTGATTAGACAGGGATTAGAGGTGTCTAACTTTGGTCCTCTCCACTGTCTTCTTGTTAGACATCCAAAATAGGCAGCTTAATACATCCAGTAAGAAACCAGTTTCCTCATAGTCAGAGAGGGTACCTATGGACTGGAAAGCGCATTTCCACATTGCCGATGTCCAAAAGGCCCAACCGGGCTGCTTCAGAGGCTGCAGCAACATCAGAAGACCTCATGGAGGCTGGCTGCTGGACATAGTCTCTGTAGCTGTGGACATGATATATAAGGAATTTAATTCTGAGTGGAACTTTGTTCAAAAACAATGTCTGGACAAAAGTCTATGACAATTTACCTATCCTTCCTTCTGTTGTTAACCTGTCAGTCAGTAGGGAACAGCAAACAAGAACAGCTAAAGTGGAAGAGACAGCTGTGAAAGGATTTAGAAAACTCAGAAGTGGGTACCAGGAAATGACAGTTTCAGTGTGTATCTGTAATATTTTGTTTAGCACAAAAGAGTCATTCTGAAGATATAGAAAGATATCAGAGTTATTCTTTGGAACCTTTTATTCCAAATGATACGTCAGTATTTTGCAGTTATTATGATGTCCTGGCCATGAGGAAGGATTGCTTTGTATTATCTTCAGTACAATATGATGGTTCCTGCCTCAAAGATACTTAATGAGTCATTAAATTATCGAACAGACAGGATAAAAAAACCCCCACACCAGAAGAGGGAATTATTTGGTTTTGAAAATCAGTGTAATAAATAAAAAAAACCATCTAGTCAACATTAGCGGCAAATGCCAACTCTTTTGCCTGCATGAAGTAAAATTTCTGGCAAGATTAAAGAAAACTGATTCTAAAGAAGGGCTGTTCTGGCTTGGTCCAACAACTACAGGAGGGTGGCTTATTTCTGGAGTCTAGTGGGATTTCTTTGCACTTCAGGGGAAAGAAGATGGGATTCTTTCTTGTAGCACTCCTATGTCTTCCCTATGAAGTGCTTGTCCACTGGATGCAAACCAGAATACAAGATCGCCATTCCTATGCCTGCCTTCCCCACTTTCAGGCCAATTGCAGCTTTGGGGACAAGCAAACAACATAGTCACAGATTCCAGTATACAGAGATTGCTGTTGTCACCAACTTCTCTGCATGGAGAAGTGGAAGCAGGCTTCCCAGGCCATATCTCCTTTTTGCTCACCTTTGCATCATCTTGTAGCCATCTTCCTTAGTGGGGGTTGTAAACCTCTTTTAATCACTCAGTTTGACATTGGTCTTCATTGTTATTCAAATGATTTTTAACACAAACTCTAGTCCTGATCAGTGTAAAAGCACAGATTCTGCAAGCATTTTCTCATGGTTATAACCTGCCACCCCAAATCAGCTATTGCATGGGCACATGAGGCTTTAGAGTGCAGCAGCAATTAACATACAAGCATGACCTACTGCAAAGCCTCTGACTGACTAATGCTCACAAAAAACCACGTCTTTCTGGTAGATCGTGGACAGAATGATGTCACATTTATGAGAATGAAACAGCTGGAATTAAAAGAATGATTTCATTGATTACTTCAAGCAACAAGATGATTGCTTTTCCTCTTACAATTCCCTCTACATTCACAGCCTCCTAAAGCTATCACAAAGTCTGATTCCTTTCATACCACCAACATTACCAGTCTAAACTAATAAAGAGCCATCAGCCAGCAGAGAACTATAGAAACAGGCTTGTTCCTTGATGAAATGTTACAATTTTTCTCTAACTTTGGCTGTTAAAACCCAACCTATTGGTATTTATGACAGGCAAGAAGTAACGGAAAAACAGCTAGAACTACTGCAGTGATTCACCTGAAGTTTCTAAACAAACTCCAATGCATAGACACAGAAGACAAGCTGGTTTTCTTCCTGTGATACTGAGTGCAATTCACCATTGCCTCATTCACAGCCGTGTTCCCACCATTGCCCCAGAGTACCTGCGCAGTTATGTGATGAGGCATCAGCAGCAACAACAGCCAGTAGTGCGACATAACAGTCAACAAAATTGCTTCTCTGAAAGCCAACACGCTTACAGAAGCCTGAAACTCTTGTAAACAAATAAGATTGAATCAGCCCATGCATTTTGATTTTGGACAGTCATATAGGAATTCATGCACTGAAGTATCACCCTTCATTAAGGGCCATAGGAAGGACAGAGAATCAACTGATAATAGCTGGTTCAAGCCTCAGGGTCTTGTAGATCATTTTCAGAGGCAAGCCATACTACAAAATTCTTAGGTCTACTGACAGGCCTTCATGGTTCTGAACTCAGCTAGAAGAGCGTTGTCTGGGTAAATACAGGCTGGCTCCTCCGTGAAGTGCCTTAGTGCGTATTGCTGCCACTTCATGTGAGAGCACAAACACTGTCAGTAGAAGCAATACCTTTGAGAAATTCCATCAAGCCCATGCCTTGATATGCCTGATATTTCAAATAACGTGCTAGGTTTATTGGTTCAGTCTTATGCTCCTTTCCACAGGGACAAATGCAAAGCAAGCAGTAGCCAGGAAACACAATGGTTGGACAGTTAGTGAAATTAACTGATTTTAGTTCTGGCCCAGAATTTAGATCCAAATTCTCAAGTTATTCCTTTACAGTGTAAAGCTTCTTCAGCATATGGAAATGCTGGTGAATGTTCAAATATATATGTGTGTGTATATATATATCTACACACACACAAATACACATGTATGCCTGTGTACATGTATTTAACACAAGTATTTATATTTGACTCTATGAAGAGTTTCACACCTTCAATCACACTAGAAAAGGGCAGTCCTAAACACAAATTTTCCCTAGTAACAGCACTACACTGATAAGAATGACATGGTGAACTCTTTCCAGATTGCCATATTGTAATTATTATGGTATAATTGCAAACAAGAGCAATGTGTAATCACAATATTGAGTATATCACCTAATATGTTTTAAACTATATTCGTTAAACAGCTGAGATAATTCCTAGCCAATATATTATTAATTCAGTATCATAAGAGCCCTTCTTATGAGAAGGAAAATACTGTGACAGCTAAAATAAAAATGAGAAAATAGAGCTCAAGAAGCCAGCCCAGTAGTTAATGTCCTGCCTGGGCTCAGTTTGTAACTCTTCAGCTGGAAGTACAGCAGACACAGAATACAAATACAGCTGCAGTGAGTAGTATGGGTTTCTCACCATGTAACGGCTACCCCCTTATTTAAGGGCACCAGAAAAGTGGGTGTACTGGGGGGCAGGTTGGGTCTGAGGGCAGCGGGAGGGTACGCAGTGCAGGAGGGACTCCAGGCACACACATAGCTTGTAACACACTCCTTTTGCAGTCAGTGGAGATATCTCCACTGACTCTTTTTAACAGAGCTACTCGTACCACTCAGTAACAACATCACCACTCCACAGGAACCATGCCTTTTAAAAAAAATAAATCTCTTTATTCCCATTCGGTTTTGGCACCACATAAGTGTGTGTTTGAAGTAATTAAGAGCTAAGCAGAAAAGCAAAGAACAGAGCTGTCAGAAACCACTGAGATCATCAAAACCAGCTCCCTGCAACCACAGGACACAGACACTAAATTTAAAACATTGCCTCCACTTTCTTCCTGTGTGCAACAGTCCACAGACCTTCCTCTGAAGTCCTAGACCCTCACCCCAGGTGAAAACAGAGTTTTTCTTTTTAAATGGTAGTTGCCATCTTTCTCTCCCACCTAGAAGCATTTGCAAGCACATCTAACAACTTTGGGGAATGAAGTCTTTTGGGGGATGCCCCTAAGCCAGACAGTTTTGTCTTATATAAAAACTGAAGGGACCCAGGAGGATTAAAGTCTCACAGCACCTTACTAACAGAAACGTGGCAGCCCACCACATCTTACTTGGAGGCAGCAATCCATCTGTGTACCCGAGCATGCACTTCTGCCAGGATTAGGAGCTTTAGGGCAGATGAGGGTGCTAGATTGTCGCTAGCACTACAGCAGGAAAGGGGAGTACTCAAGCAAGAGCAAGAGCCCTGGTTGTTCTCACAGTGTGGGCACAGAAACAAAGCTGGGGGACAAGCTAGAATGGGGAATACAGCCACTGACTAAATGGATATTTGCAGCAAG
Organism: Fregata magnificens; assembly: GCA_013389945.1. Lineage (NCBI taxonomy): Eukaryota > Metazoa > Chordata > Aves > Suliformes > Fregatidae > Fregata > Fregata magnificens. Next base: position 161,610 of record WAAD01016974.1, on the reverse strand, counting down.
GAAACAATGGTAGCATTTATTTTATATTTATTTAGTGAGCTATTGTTCTGAAAAGCTATGTGTCAAATTTTGGAATTCAGATCCTAGATCAGAGGTTTGGAATTCCTCACGCTCACAAGTGACCAAAGAGTGACCGTTTAAAAGAGCAGCTTTACATTTTTCCTACCGGGCAGCCACAGTAGGCTCAAAGCCCTCCAACCTAAGAAATGCAGGTTTTAATTTTGTTATTTAGTAGGTTTTAATAAAAGGCTCTGTCTAGCATGAATGTGGAAGGCATTAATATTTATGCCCAGCTTAAAGAGGGCTGCTTGTCAGTTAGTGCCATTCATCTACTGAACACCTTAATCTCTCTAGTCACTACTGCTCGTCTTTCTTTTCTTTAAATTTAACTGCCTTTCTTGCTGTGACCTATTTTCTAGAAAACATATACTCAGCTAATGCTGGTAGATCAAATCAAAACTGTAGCTATGCTTCCTTTGAACAGAGACACATCCTTTGCATTGGAAATAAAACACATCAGGATTTTTTCTGCCATTTATTTCTAAATGGAAACACTAGATCTGATGGGATGCCTAGCTTAATCTGAGAATCAGTTATGCTTATTACCAAAAGTAATTTTGGGTTACAGCAACAAAAGCTTATTATTTTCCTCAAAACAGGCTGGGATACCTCTACAAGTAACTCAATTGCTATCTCTTGTCCATGATACCCAATAATAAAAAAAAACCCAAACAGATGACAATAGCTCTGCTGATCTGATTTTTTGATACATTTGTCCCCTGCTCTACCTCTGTGGGTTTGCTTGCTGCTTCTGAAGCCTGTTAGACCCTCACCAAATATATTAACTTAAATGATAAAGATGAACCCAGAGGGAGGAAATACCTTTGTGATTCTTCCTACAATCAGCTCAGCACAAGACATGCTCAGATCTGCTTCAGCACCTGGTTACAGCTCAGTCTTTCTACCCTTCAACGTACTGCCGAAGAATATTTACCTTCATTGCCCAGCAGCAGCCCATGGCCTATGCAATGTATGTTCTCCTCTCAGTACATATCCTGGGATGACCAGAAGTTCATTTCATCAGGCAACCCCAGCAGAGCACTTTGAGGTGAGGACCATATGCTGTGGTCCCCCTTGCTACAGGAGAGCTGCTAAACCCTTACGTGGGAACTGCAGGAGCTCAGGAGGTACCAAACTGTCCTGCACAGGGACAAGGTGCTGTTGATTGCAGCAGTGATTTGCAGAGGAGGCAGCCTGATCCACAGCAACTGTCGGAACCTGGAAGCAGCTTGCAGCTGGGTAATGCAACAGGATGTCAGGTCCAGCAGGAGCTAGGACCTCTCTCTTCCCACAGAAACCAGCTTTTCCTGAGAAACACAATCTTGCCTCTCAGATATGACTTAGAGCTTGTCTTCATTTCACTGGCTCCAGGTTAAGTGGTCTAAGTCACACCCTGTGGGGTGTAATCTTCCAGAATACATGTATTCTCCCCAGCTTGAGCCATGACATGGAGGCTGTGCGTTGGAAAGGGAGATCCAAGATGGGTTCTGGCAGGTGAGTTGGGGCAAGTTTCTGTCTGGCAAAGTCAAACTTTTGTATCTGTCACTGTTGAGCTGCATCCTTGGCCATATGTTCCAACATCGACAGTACTGATCCTTAACGGCTTTAACAGAGCAGGTTTTTTCATTATTTAATAGCTGCTACTTGAGCCTGTGTCTGACCTGTGCCTTTAGAAGGCCTGTCTCCACTATTTCCCCCCTAAATACTGTGAGGTTTATGGGCTTATGCACACAGAACTCTCGATCCCTAAATATTTGGAGTTTTTTTAAAATGCCCCCCCCATCCCCCTCAAAAGGGCACTGTTGATAGCCTGTGAACTACACACATTAGAAGACAAAGTTATATAGGTAAAGAAGTCAGAGCAAACCTAGCTACTACAAAAGCTCCATTAAAATCTTTTGTCATGGGCCAAGAGTCACATCTAAAGCTCTTCTCACATTAATGGGCATCTTTCCACTCGCTTCACTAAGAGCTGGATCAAGATTTTGGCTTTCATCCAAGAGCCCCTACACTGGAAACTGCACAGAACTTTTTATCTGCTGCAACTGGAAAAGGCTGAATTGACCCTGCAAATATTTGTAGCCAAACTTCAGGGGAGAAAGGTGGGCACATTGATGGAACAAGAGGAGTCATGCATTCATGTTCTCTTTCTATCAGCTTTTTATTTTTAAGTCCTACAGATTGTCCTATACACCTAGATCTTTTTTCATACGTGCTTTTGGAACTGTAATTTTTAAAAATGTTTCAATTAGAAAAAAGGAAATTGTGTTTTTATGGGGCTTTGACTCTTGATTGGGACAATTTTCAGCTTCCACACATATGTAAAAATTTGAATGTTTGAAAAAAAATATTTGTAAAAAGGACATTTAAAAGCATTTTTCAAAATAAACTTTTTTTTCTATGCCAGAGGAAAAAGTCAGATCTTTTATACTAGGCCAGGTGGAAAAGATGCAGTTCCTTCTTGTTTGTACAAAGCAGGATGCATATTTTCTATGAGCAGCGTTATGCTGTGAATCTCAACTGTACATGCTCTAGTACCAATTTTCCATGGATTTCCTTCTACTCAATATTGGATGCATCTTAAAAAAATGTTTTCTGTAAAATGAAAATAGGGAGCTTTTTCCTCTTTCCACATAATTTCCAGTGCAGACCAGATCACAGCTTGACAGCCTCGAAGAATTTGATGCAATGGGTTTACCATACAGCTGCAGACATCTATTGCAATCTTGATCTTCCAGTGCTTCAGTGACCATCTTTCAAATGAATTATAAGGATCTTCATATTCAAAAAGTAGTGGCACAGAGGACTGAGGGTCAGAAGGAAAGACAAATGAAGGAATTAAAAAAATAAAGCTATCCTTACTACGTTCTGCAGTTTTGCCTTTAGGCAACCAGAAGACCTAACAACACAGTCCTGTGCCACAGGGAATTTGGAGTGCAGCTTAGGAGTGAGAAACTCGAGTACTGCAGGGTCATTTGGGTGGAGACTCTTGAAAGGCGAGAGATTTGTTTCTGGAATAGTGACTCAGTTTTCAAGTGCAGTACTTCTCCAGAACAGAGTCATCTGTGTTTCAGGGGACGGAGCGAGCCAGAAGAAAGGAGCTAGCCGAAAGAAACTCATCACCTTACCGCAGTGATAACCAAACTCACTATAGCAGAATAACACACTTAAGCCAGTCCACAGCCCCGGTGCAGCCAGGCCTGTGTCCCAGCTTACAAAAGTAGCCACTGCTACTGCTGTTTGCATGCCATTTCAGTCCAATAAAATGCTGCTCTGTCTCTAAGCTGCTTTTGGAAAAAGCAGATGTGAGCTCCTCAGTCACTTAGGTATTACTGAAAATTCTACCCTTAATTAAGAGGAGAATAACACTCGTTACAGATCCTAATTAGCACTAGATTTGGCAGAGGGTTGTGTTTCATAAATGTGCGGTTTAATGAATATGTGGCAGATGTTAGTCATCTCATTTAACATGAAGCTGGCAGAGGTTCCTCTCACAACAGAGTAGGATGGTGAAGAGGAACCAACTACAAATACTGCTCGGACCTAAACTGTCCTTTGCAGAAGTGTTTCTGGGTCACTAGCTGACCTGCTTTTTTTTTTTTCTCCCCACAACTGATTCCTAGAGGTCCACCTTGATTTTTGTGGAGCTAACACAGCCCCACATTTTTCCAGAGCTGCTGCATGTTTCTCAAAGATGAAGGCAAAGCCATAAGAGGTTATTTTCATGAAGTAAAAGGGATAAAACTCCATAGAGCCAGCCAAATGCTAGTTGACGGAGGCACACATACAATTACTACTGCATCTCTCAGAGCAGTCCCAATTCTCTCCAAATTTTGTTTGACAAGAGCTGTTCCCTATGGCTGCCAGCAGTGTAAGAAGTGACCACGATAGAAATCTTGCTATCAGGTGATTAAGAACACCAATAAATATCTGTCAAAAATTCTCCCCATAAAGGGCCACCGCCTTGTCATGAGAGCCTCATGGCTGGCAGGTGGCTGTTGTGGTGGCCAAGCATCAGCAGCAAGCTGTGCCCAGCCACGTCCTCAGCTGAAACCCATCCATCACAACAAGTAGTTCCTTAACTCTTCAGCACTGGCAGCATTACAAGAGCACTGTATTAAATATGAATATCCTATGGTGTTAAGCTGCCACCCGCTATAAACAGCGAGGCATTCGTTTTATCATTTTATTGGAATATGAAAGCCTGGAAATGTCTTGCTTTGGGATTTGAGTATTTATTGCTATTTGTAGTGTTCTACTGCTCTGTAAGCTCCCCTAAATGGTTAGCCGCTGCTTCCATCAAAAACTCATTTTATTTTTCTTGAGTACTGCAGAAGTTGCAAACACAAAAGACATCTGCAACTTGGGCTTTTTAAGAAAAACACATTTAAAAAATGGGGTGGCTTTTTGGGTGTATTTAGCCAAAAGGCTTATTTTTAACTGTAGTTAAATGAAGGATTTATAACAATTAATGAAAATAAAACAAATTAGAATAAATCCTTTGGTAGTCTTGCCTGGAACATCAGTTAGTCCCCCGAGTGCTTTTATCAGCATCCATGAGATGCAGCTGCACTCACCTTGGAAATGTTATTGATGCTTGCTGGAATAAACAGTTCTGCGTTCAAGTGGTAGAGAACTACAGTTAAACACTGTGGAGGAGGAGAACAAGAGAAGTCACCAAGTTTAATTTCTAATGTAGAATTTTTCTTCCTTTATTGCTTTTTCTTTCCCCTTTCTCTTCACTACAGCCAGTACTTGCAGGAGAGCGTTAACCAAAGTTACCCAACTGGCAATTACCACTCCAGATTAAAAACTTTTTGTAAAGGGTGGCTTAGTTACCCCCTAGCTCCTCACTCCAGGCTACAAATGTGTGCAGGGGCTCTGTGCTGGTCTTTTCAGAAAGGCCTGCTAACTCACTCTCTGCGTTTGTAGTGAAGGCTTCCTCAAATTTTGTAGCAGAGGTAATAAGTTCTTCAGTGACAGCCATGGGACCAAGGCTTGCTTCAGGTTTACAGCAACCTCTGTGCGTGACAATACAGCTTCTTCATGAGAAGATTTTTGTGCATAATAACATACCCTGCACTCCTGTAGATGTGTCCAACAAACCAAGGGCTGTACAGAGCTGGTCAGAGCCACAACTACTTGCCAATGCTATCAAGGAGCGTAAAAGCAAGGAGAGAACCATTGCATCTCTCCCAAAACTCCAGACTTTTCCTCCATTTTATTTGGAGGAAAGAACAAAATATAAGTGTACAATTCTGAATAAGGAGAAAGCACTTTTCTTACACAAGAAAATCACACAACTTGTTTAGTAGCATATTTTGCAACATAGCCTGTTTCCTGCACTTTAATACTCAAGAGACCAGAGAAATCAAGAGTGCTTTCAGCAATCTAAAAAGACCTAATGGTAAAGGAGAGCACTACATTTCACGGTAAGACAAAGGGGTTAAGAATAACATCTATTTTTCCCATTTCACATGGGCTTTTACCTAGGGTGGAATGGCCATTATGGATACAAAGCACCTTTCCCCTGTCCCGGATGCACTGGTTTGTGTATTTGCTCTCCACAGATTTCTCACTCCAAAAGCAGCCGTATCCTTGTAACCATGGAAACCGCTCGTGGCAAATTCCCTCAAAACACAAAAAAGCAGAAGAATGGAAAGGAACAAACATTAAGGAGGTTGTACGCAAAGAGCAAGACAGCATCTTATCTTCCTAGAAGCTTTCCCAATGGCTTGGGGAATATGCAGGACAGGAGAAAACCACAGTTTCTTGATGTTGAAGGGTCAGCTGTCAGGCTGCTTACACTCCTCACTGGACAACGAAACAGAGGACTTCATCTAATGCTTTTCTATGGCATCACAGTTATACTCTGAAGACTTGCACGCATGCAGCGTCAGAGCTTTTCTGAACGTTTGGTGGACCAAAGGTCCACCAAATTTTCATGGCAGTATATGACAACCTTGCATCATGACTAGGACAGAAGCACTTTGAATTAAAAAAGTAACTTAGATTTTTGCCTTCAAAAGTAAAAAAATAAAGGTATGCTCCTGTGTAAATCATAACAAGAAAAGAGCAGCCATATCTGAGCAGCCCTTGGTCCACCTAGTTCAGTTTTCTGCCTCCAACAGTGCCTGTAAATGAGGAAGATTAAGTACCGCTCAGAAGGCACTTTCACCCTAATACTCTCCCCATCTCCAACTCTCCCCAGCCTCAGGGAACTCCCTGAGTCTGTTGTGGTTTGCCTAGATAGTAAACCTCAAAGAAGCTCTATTCCAAACACTTTTCCAAGCTCCTTTCCAAACCATCCTTTGGCAGGTAGTGCAGACCTCATTCTCTCCACATGAACAACCACCTTCTGTTTGCATTGAGCCTACCTCCTACTAGTGTCACTTGACGGCCCCCTGTTCTCATGCCAGAAGAAAGAACAAACAATCTCTATTCACCTCTCCCATGTCACTCATGATTTTGTAGATCTCGATCATGTCATCCATCCACCCTTGGAAAAGGACAATGTAAAGTTCAGCCCACTTAACTCTTCCTTGAACAGATCATCTCATACCTTTGCTCACACGCATTGCCTTTCTTCAGACTTTCTCCTGCTGTAATACATCTTGAGATGAGAGGACCAGAACTGCATGGAGGGGGTGAACCTTGGAGTCATGCAGTGGCTTTTTTATCTCTATTCTCTTCCCAGAAAGTAATAATATTTCCTCTTTTTTCCATTGTTACTGAGCACTAAGCTGTTGGTCTCATGGAACTATTATAAACCCACAGTCTCACTCTTAAGTGACAATAATGAAGTCATAGCTCAGAATATTATATGTGAGGCCAGGAGTACTTTTACCCAGGAGTTACATTTACCTGCACTGAATTTCATCTGCTATCTTACTATCCATCTCTCAAATTCAGCAGATCATTCTCCAGTCTACCCTTCAGCTCCTCCAGAACGCTTGGGTGATTAGCACCAGCCCTGGCAATCCCTTAATTTTCATTTTGTTTATTTGTACCTCAACCAGTTCCAGAATTACTTCAAATTTTAGGCTGATCATTTGCTGAATCACTGCTAAAAAGAATGGCATAAGGAATCTCCCCAGCTTCTTCTACAGCAAGCAGACACAAATAATTATCTTCTCTGCAGTAGTCTTGTCCACATGACTGTCAGATGGCCCCACCAACTTTCTGGTGGACTTTGTTCTTGGTGTTAGGCTCTGCAGCCTCTGCTCCCCCTCCCAGGACCTCGATAGCCATTGCTCAAGGCCAGCCCTGATACGGTGCAGCTGTGTGACCTTGGACCTGACTGCTGGGAACACAGCTGGGAGAAGCCTTGCTGGGGGCCTCTGCTCCTTTCAGGGCATTTAAGCTCAAGCCCCTGCCCTTGGTCCCTGCCCAAGCTATGCTGTAGGTGGGCCTGTGTCCACCCTTGCCCCTCACCAACCCAGACACTGATCCAATGACTTAACTTCCCAGCCTTGGACTGGCTTGTCACTATGGACTCACCTGGCAAGCTGCACTCCTGGCTGCCCCAGGTCACTGCCTCCCAACCCGCTTTGCTCTCTCTGCCTGGGCAGTGTGGGACTGGGACCAATCATGAGGGCACTGTCCTACCTGCTTTCCTTCACCTTCACTCCCAGCTCCCCTTCCCCTGTGGAGCAGCCTCAGCCCTATTGCTGCCTGGCAGACATGCTGGAAGGAGGACCAATTCCTTTATCTAGCTGATCCTCAGATTTGGATTTGTATTATATTATCATAATACATTTCACACTTGTGAAGACTAAACCTGAGGAATGTATTTGGAGAGAGATGTGGGGAGGAGGAGAAACAGGGGCCTCCAGTTTATCCTGGTGTTAGCGGAGGAGGCTCGGCAGCTGCGTACTCCACACATTCCCTGCGCACGACCTTGATCTGGTTGCTTAACTGCTCCATGCTAGTTTCTCTTGTTCTAAAAAGGGATTAAACTTTCCTCCTGAGAAAAAAAGAACACTCCTTCCTTCCCCTCTGTAACAAATGTCAACAGCAACAGCCCTGGCTGGAGCTGGGAAAACTTGGAAGTTTGCCATTAATTTTAGCAAGTTAAGAGAGAGGCTCCATTTACAGAGCAGGGACCAGATGAACTACAGAAAAGAGTTTGGTCCTCCTCTGTGTTCAGCACATATAAACACACTAGCACATGAGATTGGGCATCAGATATGATTCCTAAGCCTTGTAAAAATACACTTAGAAACTTGCAGAAAGCAACTTTTCTTGCTGAAGCACCAAAAATTTACTAGTGAGTACAATGCATCAAATGGCTTGTGTCAATGTAGCTGGTTTGTAGCCTCAGCTAGCAGGTTTCCTTTTTAAAAATTTGTATTTTGGCAACAATTTTACTATGCCAAGCTACAAAGGAGATGACCCATAGTCTTCCACTCACTACACTGTAGAAAAATCTCTCCTACAATATTAGTTATCAATATGGCCTTCAAAAAGAAGGCTAGCGCAGTTTTGATAACTGTGTGTTGAGATACTCTGAGGCGCAGAAAGTTAGAAATAAAACTCAATCTAAGCTCTATAATCATGTTTCAGCAAGCTGTAAACGAACTTCTGCAAGAGGGGCAGAAGCAAGGGGAGCACCCTAGAAAGGCAGGGGGTCAGAACACCAGGTTTTACTGGCATAAAACCCACCTGATATTAAAATACCTTGTCATTTCTCCTGATTCCATTTAAGAAAACTAAGGCAGTTTTACAGTGATCTACATTTTAATCAGTATGGTTTTTCCTTTCTCTCCTTCCTCTCTCTTCTGTTGCACCTTTCTTAGTGGCAAAGTGACAAGAGAGGAGCAGGGAGAAAAACAGGGATACAAATATCAGGGAAGAAAAGAATGAAAAATTAGAATATGTCTTATTATAATGAAACGGTTCAGGGTGAAAATTGTTTTAAAAAAAGCCTTGCCATAATGGTATAGGAACACATGGAAAACCAGGCCTGGAGGCTGAATTTGTGGGTTGTTTTGTTTTAAACCAATAGATATAGTTGGTAAAGTTTTTAGGAACATAGTAAAGCCTATGAAGGAAGTCTGCACCTAGAAGCATCACCTTTTCTCCCCCCATTCATATCAGTTGCTCTTAATAAAACATAATTCCCTACAAATTTTGCCTCTTAAAAAAAGTTGGCATACCTACATTCATATCTATTTATGTTTAGCTCAGCTGCCTGAAACATTTATCTTAAATCAGATTCCAGTGTCATCTCTAAAGATTAAGCAGCACTGGCATTAACAGGGTAAAATGAAAACAAGCGTGGTAATTTCCTCACTTTTAATGTTTGACATTAGTCCTGCATTTGAGTGTCCCAACTTGGCTTCTGAACAGGGAATTCCATACAGCATCTACCCAGAGTATGGGAAAGGTTATTGATAATAATTGCAATGGATCACAAGACACTCCTCAGCTCTGCAGATTAAATGGAATAAAAACTTGGAATCCTGGTCCAAAAGGCTCACAGGCTTCATATTTACTACATAAACTTAGGCAACTAATCATAGTCAAAGGAAAAGGCCCTAAGGAATCAGTATTGTACACTGCACGTCACATCCTTTCTCCCAGGCCCTTACCATTCAAAAGGTTTAAACTGTTGTGCTGGATCTAGAGAGAGGTATAACAGGTCTTACCTTAAATCTGCAAGGTGGTGCATGAAAGGTAGTGCACCTACACTGGGCAACTACGTAGCAGATCCTGCTACAAGCCTTGCATTAACGCTAATTTAGAGGTGGCTTATTTGGGAATAGCTTGGTTATCTAAATACCATGCAGGAGTGTGCAGAGCAGAGACATCCCGAGTCCTGATCTAAGCAGAAATTCAGTTTTGCCACTTTTTGAAGTGTGGCAACAGCCAGGTGAGAAGCTGGCTTTTCCCATCTGGGAAAATTATTCCTATGCTCTAGAAAGCTCACTAGAGGTTATAATTGTTCAGAGTAACACTCCTTCCAAATGTGTGCCCCATACATCTCGTTTAACCAAGAATTCAACATTCATAAGTGCTATCAGTGTCTATGTTTCTAGGCTGTAACCGTACCCTCTGCTGCAGTCATAAGTGGTACACAGCTATTTTTAGCACAGCAGCCTGGAGTCCCATTTGATGTGTGTTATGGCGGAGGCTGCTTCACCAACCAGAACAATAACAATACCACGCACAGGGAGCATATTTTCCCTCTTCAGGCTAAGCAAATGTGTTAGGGGAGGTTCCCGAGTGAGAGCATCTAACTGCATACGAAATACAAAATATATCCATCTTCCTTCACAGCTATTAATGAATCACCATTTAGATGCCTAATAAACTTGCACATTAAATTCTAATCACATCCTGCTTCCTTCATTAACCTGATGCACTCTACTGGTGAAAAACCTATTCTTCTAGGAGGCACTGCAGTGCCTGATACTCCCTGATCAGGCTAAAACCCTGAATCTGGGCCTGCAGTCTCAGACCTGCCTGAAGTGGTAATTCCATCTTTTCTATTTATCATGGCCATGCAACTGCTCTGCAAATCTCTCCTGACCCACTGAGCTATATATTTCTCTGCCCTGTTGCTCGCTTCATAAAAATCCTGTCTGGCACTGTGGCCCTATGGAAAATAATGTCCGTTTTCCACGTAAATGCTTCAGACAGCTTAAGCCAAAGCCCGGTAGGTTCATTATATATTGCTATAGTACCTGTTACTATAGTCCTCGACTGGCATTCTTGCTCCTGTTTCGCTAACATCTGCTTGCACCCATTAGTGGCCAGCTTTTTCTCCCCTCAGTCACATATCTAACCACCCATCCTCCACAGCTGGCTTGCCTCCTTCATCATTTCTCAGGCTGTTAAACACAGAGGTGACAAATTTAATCACAAGTCTTCTTACAGCCTAGAAACTGCAGTTCTGTGCATTTCAGTACAGATTGGTTAAATATCCCTATTGTCTCCTTGACTTGAGGAGTGGGACCCCCAGCCCCCTTAACCTGTTCACAGCCAAACCCCAGGGTGTTATGGTATTTTCCCATCTGCACTTCAGTAGTGATTAAGTAGAAAGGAGATCAAAAGTGTTCTTTCCAAAAAGCATATTGCTTACACATTCAACACCACCAGCAGTGATTGTGGACACCCCATAGTGATGTGCCATCTATCAGAACCCTGACTTTTATGGGCCATCTGCCAGGGGACACCTCCACTCTTCCTCCTGCAATGATCATATTTACCACCTGGAGTCACTGAGTATATGGCCAGTATTGGTTCAATTTTATGGTTACTACAATGCCAGCTTGTTTGTCCAAATTGGATATTTGCTCATTCTACAGAGATATGACACCAATAAGCTATTTAAAGTGAACTGCCCATTGATAGAGTCTCTACCTATACAGGCTGGAATCAGAAAATGAACACAAGAAAATCTCCCACTAACCAACCATCAGTCTTAAAGCCTGTAAACTGATTATTTCTGGAAGTTACATGTGAACATGTTTCATCATTTTATTCTAAAACCCAGAGCATCATTAGTTCCTCATAAGTATCAATGTCACATCAGTGTTTTCTAGCAGCTGAGCCATCCAGCAGCTACAGTCTCCAGACCAAGCTAACTATACTATTAACTCTCATGTTGTACAAAGAATATAGTCCCAAGCATGGAGTCTCTTTAGACATCTCTGGGAAGTGCTCCCCTATAACAGGAAAGTTCACACTCATATCAGGAAATGCTTGTAAAGATGAGGTTTATCACAATAAGTGAAACAGGGGAACTCACTGTGAGCAGAGCAGGGTGATGACAGCAACGGCTCCCATCAGCCATCCAGCAAGCATCAAGCAACATACACACCAGGTCAGGGGGCAGCCCAGGAAATCCCCACAACAACTCAGGAGCAGGACTAAGGGCAGCCACTCTTGTAGCCCATCTTAGGAAAGGACTAAAGACTGGGGGCTGAGCTGAAGTAGAGCCCCCAGGTGAGGGTGGTCAGGGCAATCAAAGCCTGTTAGTGCCCTCACGTGCTTACACCTGCAGTCATGTGCATTTTTAGTCCTAAAATAGGAAAGGAAGCATGCAGTGTAAGATGCATGGGGGGGGGGCTAATTGAAACAGAATTTGAATTGCTAAACCCTTTACATTAGATGTGCAGTACTTTAAAGGGTCAATCACAATAAATTTTGTTGCTGCAAAATGTCTGTTTCCAAAAAGTTCAGCGCACTCATTTTATACAAGGGCTCCTGATCAGACACAGACATCACCTCCTTTCAGCAAAACCAGCCAGGGCTTATACTGTTCCTTGCAGGATAATGGGTGAGGAACAGTGTGATTCAGCTCCCAGGTACTGCCAGTACAAGAGCACACAAGCCCACCCTCACTCTGACAAAGATGACTTATTGCAGCTTCAAGACTGAAACTATCCCCGGAGATCTCCTCTGTTTGCACTACAATCCTTCCCTTATTTCTCCATCCCTCTCCTTCCAAGCCATCCCTGCACCTCCTGCCCCCCCTTCCACATACACCCACTGCTTGCTTTTATATCTGAAGGTCACTTCAAGATGGCTGAATGCGGCATGGGGTATCACTGCACTCAATCACTGAAGCCAGCTCCCGTGACACAGAAGGAAACTTGGCAAAATTTGGGAAATTTCTGTTTTGAAAAGAGGTTTATTTTGAAAAGGAAAATTTCTGTTTTGAAATGAACTTTTGAAAAGTTCCTTCTGAAGTCATGGATTCTGTTCAACTGAATTTTAATAGCTACAAGGGAAAATAATGGACAATGGTTGTTTTGCTCGTGGTGGTGCTGGTGGGTTTTTTTTCATTTTACATAACAAAGTTGGCTTCTGGTACACGTAATTATTTCTATCTCCAGCCTGCCTGGTACAAGGTGATACAGCTAGACAAAAGGTCATGATTACTTGCAGATGGTTTCCAAACTAAACTACAGTGCTAAATGAAGCTAACTTACTAATGGAAATTACTAAAGCTGCTTGGCGCCCCCCAGAATGCTGGAGGCATTTTAAGGTTACGACACAGAGCTTTGTAGAGAGGACCAGTGCCTCAGAGGAGTTGAGAGCCTCCCGTGAGATGCCAGGGGAGCCAAAGGAGGTTCAGCAGCTCACAGACCTTATAAACACACACGCTGCAGCTGTGGCCAAGTATTGATTTTTGCCCAGTTGTGTCAGAAATAGCTGTACCAGAGGGACATGCAAGGTCTTACATGGAGCTCCAACATATGCTGTAAAAGATTTTAGAGAAGAATCCTCTATTTTTTGAAGTTCACTTGAAAAAACACACATGGAGCTGATGCTGGTGTGCTTTTAATCAAGACTCAGTGTTCACATTTGGGTTTTCTTCTTACCAGTATATCAGCTGTCATTTCTATCTAAAAGTTTCTGAAAATTGTTTAGCAGAATTTGAGGACTAGAAGATGAGTGTTGAAGGCATCTTCACAGCCCGGGCGGGGGCTGGGGTCTCATCCAGTCTTTTCTGGCAGTAGCGGGCCCTCGTGCAGCTGAGAGCTGATCCGGAACCAGCCAGCTCTTCAGTTCAGACATGCAGGTAACTTCATCAGGCAGCAGAAAATGAATTTTACTACTACGCAAAGTTTGAGAAGGCATCTTTAGATAACAAGGACATTTTCTCTAAAACCTTACCTGAGCAGGTTCCTTTAATAGCAGCCTTTCAAGTGAAGAACGATAACCTAATCCTCAGTAGTGATTCCCATCCTATGGTGCAAGGCATCTGCCTGCTAGATGTCCTGCTAGGACAAAAACTAAGCACTGCAAAATCCTGTCTCAGCCACCTCTTGGTGCCCCATCTCCCCTTCTATGATCCGAAAGTTCAAGCTATTCTTTCTCTCCAGAGCATGGTGGGGTTATATACATTAATTGTAAGAAACACAGACATGATAACAGGGGTTGGGAAACCCCAAGAAAGTCTGAATTCATACAATTCAATTGTTAAATGCATCCAAGCAATTTTCACATATTCACTGCTGCTGTGGACTTTTAGGTGAATGAAAATTCTTCATTTATTAAATCTAGATATATTGTGTATAATACTACCTTGGTATTTTTCCCTTACCTAAATCCCCCAATGTTTGTATTACTAACAATGTTAATTGTAACGAGAATGGTTTTAGACCAAGAAGAAATTACCTGACAACACTGAAGATGAGAATACTCTGTGTGCTATAAAACTTGGGAACTGCACTTCAGGGTGTGACTATTTCCATAAGAAAGCAATTAGGTTGATGAAAGCTGACTGGTAAAATAGCCTGAATAATTTGTGTATGTGTGGGGAAGGGAGTTCAGAGATAGCTGACTAGAACAGGAATGAACATTATCACAGGAAGCAATTAGAAAACATTCATATATTTTTTTTAAAGAGATTGATGCTGAGCTATAGAGTATTGTTGCTATAAAGAATGGCCTTGGAATCCAAGGCTGATCTTTTTAAAAGTATTCACTATAACAAAAAAATAACAAAAAGACTGGTGGACAAGACGTCGTGTAGTCTGATACCCTTTCCCTTCCCTAACTCTCCTAAGATTTAGCAACTTTATAATGCCAGCATATTTCATGACTTGAAAAATAAAAACCAAATTATTTTGTCATCACTATTCCTCCCAAGAGACACATACTTCCTGTTCCTTCACTAGACACCAGCATACCTCAATTCTGTTCTGCTCATGCAGCTAATAGCAACGACTGGTACACACAATCCCCACGCAGCATGCCAAAGGGAGAAGCCAAAGTTGCAGGGAAAATAAAGATCTGCTTTTTAACAACGCGGCTTACGTAGGAATTGGCTTTGCATTGCGGAGAGGGGTTTGGGGTTAAAAACCTTGTGCTATGCACTTCTGTTAGAATCATAAGGTGGTAACTAATGAATAAGTCTACAATTACATGTTCGTTGTTAGATTTCTGAAGAAACACACCACCGAGATGGATGGCAGCACTTCCCATCCCCCGTGATATTTTTCACAGGGTTCTGCAGACCTGGCCATGGGGGATTTTACCACCTACAGTGGGTTCACAGGGGAGAGGTTTTGTTTAGAAATCTAAGGGATGGAATTTTATTTCAGCTACATTTTTCTTAAATGATGAAAGACTGGGGTTTGTTTGTTTGGGGGGTTTTCTGAATGCAATAACGCAGCAATAACTGAATTCTGCACCATGTTTCATGTCCCCAGAATATCAGGGTACCTGTTTAACTGTGGCAAAAATAAATGTACTTCCAAAACATGCAGGACAAAAATCCTGAGCATCCAGCATCCAGGCCCCAAGGGCACCCGTGGGCCTGGCTGTCCCTGCCTGCCCCTGGGCTTCCCCCACCCGCCCACGGCCCAGGACCCCATCTCAGCCCCCCAAGGCCATCAGCCCCTGCCCCAACAACACCACAGCAGGGCCGGTCTCCAGCTCCCCACAGCGGGCTCACGTCCCAGCCTGTCCTTGACCCGTCCCCAGGGCAGTGCCCGATGTCCGGGGCTGCCCCAGTGCCCCCAGTGCCCTGCTCCCGGCAGGGCGGTGGGACAGGCCCTGGCTGCCAGCCCCTGCCCTGACGGCCCCATGGGGACCCACCACGACCACCTGCCCTCAAGGCACCCTGACATTCAGCTTGAGAAACTGGAAATGCAGGAAAGAAAAGGAAGAAAACCCAACATGCCCAAATAATGAAAGGGAAAACCAGTTACCATAGCGTATGTTAAGCATTTAAGCAAAGGACTGCAAGGAAAGTTTGATTCCTGATTTATAAATTGCTTTCCTGGCAGCAGCCGCAGCGAGTCTTTCCATGCAAACCTCTGCAGGCTAGGCAGGAAGTCCTCCCTCAGGCACAAGCTCGGCATTAGTTCAGGTCCTGCGTGCCCTTCCCCGCAGCCAGGACACTCAGGCACCGGTGAAGGCTGCTCACAAAGCAGCTGTGGCTGCTGCCACAGCCCCAGCAGGTCAAGGCAGGGGAAGCCCTGCACGCTTAGCCTGCTTGTTGAGAGGTTTCTTTCCAGTTAACATGACAGTCGCTGTGCAGCAACACTGGGACTGTGCTTTGCTGACAGCTTTTGCCCATGCGTTTATGCCCTCAGTACATCAAGAGGATTGTTTCTATAAAACCATATAAATGGGCAGAGCGTCCCCATACAGACCGACCACTATGGCTACAAGTCATGTATAAACCCACCCTCTTACTCCTTTCCAGCAGGACCGGCCAATGGAAGTGGCCACTTCCCCACCAGCTACCATGCAACCAGGGAGGGGAGAGCCTGCCTGTGCTCCAGGATCCCCTGCCCCTGCATGGGGATCGGTTTGTGCCCCGCCACCTCAGCCAAGGAGCAAGCTGGGGCTCTGGTGCAATCAGGCAGCGATGATCTCTGCAGACACATGCTCTTTCCGACAGATGAGATCCAGAAAGGAGTGCCAGCAGCCCAGTGACAACCAACCACGGACAAAAATCCCCAAAGCAGAGAGATTTCAGGATGAATCCCTGTTTCTCAAGACCTTTTTTTTTTTAATCCCCCCAGCAGAGAAGCAGCTGCAAGAAGATAGGAATGGGTTTTTTGCAGTCACCAAGGTGAAAGAAGAGGAAGTAGATAAGTTTTTAGGTATTTGCTTTGTTGAAAAATAAATTTTCTTCTGTGAGGGGCTCTGTTGTGACACAAATCCTCTGGCTTAAAAATTCCCCAAAAGGGCTCTGTGGAAGGAAAAAATGCATGCAACCCTCCTGCCCCCCAACAGATGTTTGCAAGGCTGTTTTGGAAGAGAGTCACTGCAGGAGAAAAAACACATTTGACCCACAGACTGAGCACTTGGGGTTCCACTTTGCTTCTGAGCACTTGATGCTTCAGCTGAGGCAGGTACCACAGGCACAGGTCTCCTCTCACTCCCGTGTAATGCCGAGGACATTACCAGGAAGCCAAAAAGAGTGGCCCAAGCCCTGCGTAAAAGGCTGGCAGGACACAGCAGAAGGTGCACGTCTGCTCCACAGTGGTCTCGTGCCCTCTGGCATTGTGGGTGAACCGCATGCCAGTCCAGCCCTACAGAGTAATTCAGAGTACTGTAAAACTTGAGCTGGAGAACCGCTGGCCCAGAATAGAAGAGAGACAATACCAGGACATGGCAAGAGTGAACATTTCAGCTGGAGCCTTCCTTTTCTCAGCAGAGTGAGAACTGCTCATATGGGCTCTCTGCTCCCAAAAGAAATCTCCAAGAGGGCCAGGTCCATTCTCTCATCACTAACACATAAGCTTAGGGCTATTTTATCTTTAATGAGTAATAGGGTTACATCTTAGCACACTATTCACAACTCACATGCATTTGTAGTTGTGCATACATTTTTACCTCATACCCGTTAGCCCTTTGTCACATTATATTGATTGAGGAATATCTTTATTCTTCAGCACTAGCTTAAACGACCACATTTTTAATCATAAGCTTTACACCAAGGCCTTTTTCTGCCTTGATGGCAAAATGTTCTCTCCTGACTGCAGATTTTTCGTAACTACCTATGTTTAAGCTGCTACACTACAGGCCCATCCTCTGGATCCAACATCCCTTCCACACCTAAAGTGTTCAGAATTACGATATTAACCCTTGTGCTGTTGTAAGCAATGCTCTCTTTATAACACTGCCACACCATACTACCAAACAGAATGGAAACTGAAGCACAGTTGGAAAACTTGAACATTCTGCTACATGAAAAGACAAAATTTAACAGAATGATATCTGGATAATGAGTTTGGACTATCTTCTTGCAGGATGTTACTAGTCTATAATTAGATCTGGTTGAAAAGAAAAAGAAAAAAACCCGGCAAATTCTCTGTGTTCCTTTTCAATCGTGTTCAAACTATGATTATTTTTTTTCATCAACAGTAAGGTATCCATACATATGAATCGACTATATGCATAATTCATACTCTGAACCTCTCCCAGCTGTAGAGATCTGATCCACATGAGAAAGTTGCAGTGATTTAACCAAAGAAGGGTTTTTAAATTGACTCTATGGACCAAGCAATACACATGGTCATTTGCATTCCTTTGATTTATCGAATAAAGGTATTTCAGCTAAGAGAAATAAATCACATGACCTCATCTCTGGAAAATACTTGATCAAAATGGCTTTTGAAAAATCCAAGGGAAATGGGTGCAACTTCCGTTTGTAGATTAGTTCCTTTGCATTAGGCTCCCCCTTCCCTGAAGACTTTATTGTGCATGCAGCTTAGCTGGTTTTCATATGAGGAATGTGGTTGTACATTTTAAAAACTAGCAATAGTTCTTCACTTATTTTTTAATCCATATATTTTAAAGTGCTTTAAAAAAGATAAGTAGTTACCATGTGGTTAAAAATTCATAGGAAAATTCAAATGAATCAGGGGACAATAGTGCATCAAAAGCCAATGACACTTCGTGCTTTTCAAAATATTACTCAAGGAAAACTCAGGGGTAGGAAGATGAAGTAGAATTACCCAAAGCAACATGGTAGGCTAACAGCAGGGCCACGAATTGAAATCAAATATTCCAATTCCCAATCCAATGCACATGTTTACTAAATGCTATTTCTACCCCATGGTGGTTAACTGAAAGCACTGACGGAAGAGTTAAAACTAATGAGAGTAAAACAAATAAACAAACAAAAAACCTTCCCAATTCTAATTCAAGAGGCTGCTCAGAAAGCCTTTGCGTGAGTGAGAACATATCCCTTTCTATTGCAGAAATTTAACGTGTAAGAATCTGCTTTATCTTCAAAAAGAATAACTGCCAGATTCAATTTCACTTACGGTCTTGAAAATGCAGAATTCCTCCACTAAACTTAGTGGCATTAAACCACATACACCTAGACACAAGATCAACAGCTAGGCGGAGAGGTTTCACATGCGTATACACCATATCTACAGTATGGGCAACGCATGGACCACATAAAGAATTGCCAAAACTCAGCATGTTTCCAAAACTACTAGAAAAAGAAAGAGGATTTGGCATGGCTGGGAAAGCATCCTCAAACAAAAAAAAAAAAAAAAAAGGAAGCTGATGTTCTGATGTTTTCAGCTGCGGAAGTGTACTGAAGGTGAGTTGTATTTTATTTCATTAAAATATATTTTTAAAACATACTGTGTAAAAGAATTAGGATTCTCAATAATTTATTATTTACATTAGCAAATTCCGTTTGACAGTTACTCTATAGATAGAAATGAAAAGTCTGCAGAAGGGAGTTGTATCAACTTCTTCGGGACCATGCAAGCCCCTTTACCAAGAAACAAGTCCAAAATGCATTCCTTTCCATTTCAATCCCTCCAAATTCATGTTTGCAAACAGATCGCAAAAGCTCAATGAAAGGTCACATTGGCGAGTGTTGAGCACTCACAGTGAGAGCGGGGATTTCAGAGCACTCCGCAAGAGAGAGACCCCGAGGAGATTTTAACGTTGCACTACTCAGTAGTCAAGAGGCTGCAGGGTCCAATCCTGCTCTTGCTCCCACTGTCCTAGCTCCACTGAAATCCATGGCATTGCATGACAACGAGGCCTGCACCAAGCCCCGCAGGCAGATCTCAGAAAGCTAGACAGACTCCTTGAGCCAGGCTGGCAGCGGAGAGAGTGTTTTTCCTACAACTGTAGAGACACTGTAGCTTATCTTTCTTTTTCAGTCCAAACACAACATAAATCTCATTGTCTTCCTCCCCTTTCTCTGGGGAGAAATATGCACAGGGAATTATCTCTCTGATATAAACAACTGTAAGCACCATTCACATTTGCTGGTCCACGTGAAAAAAAATCATACCCAAGTGCCTGCCATAGCCTTAACCCTTCTTAGCAGGGCAGCTCAGCTTTCCCACCAGCTTTCCAGATCTCTGAAATCATACAGGTACCCAAACATCATGCACAGTCCATTGCGATGCCAGCTGCTGTCTGCTTTACTATTCCAGGAAAGAGTAGTCGCCTCTTCAGTGATTATATAAAAACCCATGATTAAAAGAAGTAAAGTGGTCAGCTCATGTGTTCTGTTTCCTGGAGGCACTCAATGGTATTTCTGACATCTCGTGTAAGGCACCAGTCATCCGGTAGCTGAGCAAAAAGTGACCCGCAAGACCTCCATTAAGCAACCGCAGAGGGAACTGACAAAATTCAGCTGGTTTGCTTGCCTTCTTGCTTACATAGCATAAAAAGTGTGGTCACACCATCTGTGGAATTTTCTGGTGGTATCCTAAAAGAGGAAGCCTCAACTTGCACTGCAAGCCAAGGAGCAAGGTAACAGCGTACTACAGCACAAGTTTCCGATAGCTGCATTCAAGTGGCAATTCCCACAGACATAGTAGAGATTTTCTTGAGCCCCAAGAAGCCTCTGCTGCCTTGCTTTCATGGAAAACGAGTTTGTTGTCAACAGCGAAGCAGTTACCTCCTTACAAGATGTCTCCATAAGACACAATGGAGGGCCAGACTACAAAACCAGCTTTGTGGCATACTTGCTGCAACTTCTCTGCTGTTGGTCTTGCCCACACAGCCTTATTCACAGAGATGCAATGCCGGAGATAGCAGAGCCTATGGACGAAGAGGTCGGCTGGATGCTGGCTGACTGCATCACTGAGCAGCCTCAGTCCAGAATATCAGTCTCAAATGGGACCAGGTGGTAGTATGTCAAATTGGTGACATAAGCTGTTGGATCATCACTGTCTTCTAGCTCTGAGGTAAAGTCACTAACACTTTCAAACCTAAGGAGAAATAAATAAAAAAAAAAACCACCAAAAGGCATTAAGTCATTAATGTTCATTTAGAAAATCAAAGTCAAAGGAATTGGAAGAAAAGTACTGAGGGAGAGGGAGAAGGCTAGGATATCTGAAGACTGACCCCCTGGAAATTTTGAGAAAAGAGATTTGTGAGGGGACTAGGAGAAAGGGCTGCAGGCAAGAATGCTTCCGCTGGTACTGTAAGTTAAAGTTCTGAGTAAATGTAATATGTAGACTTGCTTCACACCAGAGCAGTGTTGCAGTAGAAGTATTTCTAATGCTGGTTTGCAGCTTCAGCTTTGTGAAGCTCAGTTTGTGAGACAAAGGTCTAGAGTCCCAACTCTTTTTCCAAAGTTTCAGTATCTCACTCCCTCTCTTGGCAGCCTGAAATTTGAATTCGTACTAGAAGTTGTCAAGGAAGGTCCATGCAGATCAACTATAAATCATGAAGCTATAGTTTCTCTGATACATCAGCCTACATATCATTATGCTAGCATAATCTACTGGAGACACCAGCAATGGCATCTACTGTCACTTTCATAAACCAAGATTCAACACTTCCTAGAGAGAGTTGAGAATTAAATGGAAACCATTGCTCTCCATGTCCTTAAATAAACAGAAAGCCTGTTTGTTTATAACCTATGGAAATAAATGGGCTGAAGATTTTGCTTTCAGTAAAACAGGATGGCTATTCACTTTTAAAACTGTGCTAAAACACAGCTGCACAGCATACTAGGAGAGCAAGTTCTCACCTCTTTAGATAGCAGTCTTCAGTAAAAGGGACTTTTATGACTCCTCTCTAGTATGACACCGACTCTTCACAGCACTTGTCATTATAATACCTGAACTTCATATCTCATGACACCTGGTTACCACATTGCATTTAAGATGAGCCGGATCAAAAACATTATTAATTTGTTTTCACACCCTAGGGCTCCCCTCCTATGAATGAATGAATGATTTCCTGGGACACAGCCTTTCTTGTCAGGCAATTCTGGATGCCTCTGCAATGAGATTTTTATAAGTCTAGAAGAGCTTTCACTGTGGTATGGGAAAATCTTCACAGAAAATACTCAGAGTTGATCCCATCCACAGCTCCTCCTCCCCACACCCATGTGTATATGAATTAACCATAGGCCAATAAGAACCATAGTGCACGCAAGCAAATCATCTTGTTATCCCTGACTTTCAAAGCTACTAGTGAGGAAGGAACGAAGCAGCGGGTAAGCTCTGGAAGAGTGAATCATGCAGCTGAGGTCCACATCCTTCTATTTTGTTCTCACAGTGTGTGGCAGCAACATGAAATGCCTCAGTTCCCCCACAAAAGTGGAAAGGAAACTGCCTTTGTTTCCCATCTGAACTTGGACTCTCATCCTTTCACTTCACAGCTACCTTCTATGGGTTTGGCTTTTGTATGAGGCCAAATGTCTAACAGAAATAGGAAACAACGACTACAGTGCCCTTCCTCCAGAGCCTTGCTGTCCTCCCCATGGCATGAGATTTAGGTTTTGACAAGCAGAGAATATCCAACTATAAAGAGATTCCCAAATTTAGTTTCACTTGTTTTGGTATTTTCCTTCCCACTTCCTAACTCCTGTGTCAAAACCCGAACTTTTGCAAGGACTACCCACTGTCTCACACCTACTCTCAAGGAGAAGTTTTAACATCAACCTGTTAAAACCTACACTTTCCCCAGTTACACACACTCCCGTTCCAAGGAGGCTTGAATTTCTGCAGTAAGAAAACATTTTACTTCTTCCCAGATAGCCTAGCAGTTAAAGGCAGTCACTGCAGGCCAAGGATTAAATCTCATCTCAGTTCAGACAAGGGACTTGAAGAACTGTCAAGTTTCTTTTTGTCACACTCTCTCCAATATTTTGAAAGAACTTGCATTCATTCTGATAGAGAAAAAAATGAAATAGAAACTGAAAAATTGCACAAGATGGAAAAAGAAATCCTAACCTAGCTCTGACTATAGGACATCTCTCTAACACCTTTTTAGGCTGGCATACTTCAGCTCTCTGAATAGCAGATAAACAGATGAAGCTTTAAAATAATTTGGTTTAAAACTGCATCTCACCTACACATGAACTAGTTAAACTCCTTTAGTTAAGTGAGGCAACTGCAGACATCCCTCTAACTTCCCCCTAGAGAGCCCTAAGAGTCAGGTATTTAAGAGGACCCGAAGAAGAGTGGTAGCATAAAAAAACAGCTAAATCTCCCACTCCCATCTCTCCCCAAAACTTCCTTTAGAAGCATCATGGGTTATTGGATAGCATGGTCTATACATCCTGCAATGTATGGACACATACATGTCTTTTCCATACTCCTATCTGGTCCTTCTCACCTCTTCCACAACATTTTTTTGAGCAGAAACTCGTGGATTGCCTCCTGCAGTGCTGTTGCTATGCTCTTTACTTACAACGAAACAGAAATGAGACTGAACTTTGAATGTTTATTACTCTCATTCCTCTACTCCCTCCAGGCTGTTTGCTTGCCTGCATGTGTGGAAAGAGGTGCAGAAGGGAGTTGACTTGGTATCTTGCAAACACTTCGCAGATCACATTGTGCTGTCTTATGGACTGCTAGTGAAACAACAGATTATGAAATACCAGTGGGGCAGACAGAAACAAGAAAGCAGAAGAGGAGTCAGGAAGGCTATTCAGATTCTGCTCTCCTTCTCTTGTCAACTGTATAAAACTAGATTATTACAACTGGAAGGCCCCACAGATTTTGTGGTTCTTCAGCCTCACTGGTAGGGTACTACAAGCAGCATGTGAGGCACAAAGCAGTGCGATTACGCAGAAAGCTTTCCTTGCTGCCAAAAAGGAAGCGTGGGCACAGAAGTCTGCAAAGCACTGCTCTAGAGTGCTCATACAAAACCAAACCCAATAAACCAGGACCGTTTACTACAGCTAGCAGCTGTATAGGACACCCAATGGTCAAAATGCTTTTGTGCTGTTACCAACAGGTCTTTTTCCCAAAATAAACTCTGCAAACTACTGTGGACATGCAGATTCCTAAATGCCCAAACTGCTGTCCTTGCTATTTTTCCCCAAAATACCTTGACAGACACAGCATCCTTCCTTCACAAGGGCCTACTTCTTGTGCTGTAAGACAGCCTTCTTTATCATTTTAACCTCTGCTCACATTCGCCAGGAAGAAGAGGGAAACAAGGTACATAGAAGCTAATGGCTTGGACAGGCGTACTCTTTGCTAGGTAAAAAACTGGCTGGGTTGCTGGGCCCAAAGAGTTGTGGTGAATGGAGTTAAATCCAGTTGGTGGCCGGTCACAAGCGGTGTTCCCCAGGGCACAGTATTGCGGCCAGTTCTGTTTAATATCTTTATCAATGATCTGGATGTGGGGATCAAGTGCACCCTCAGGAAGTTTGCAGATGACACCAAGCTGGGCGGGAGTGTTGATCTGCCTGAGGGTAAGAAGGCTCTTCAGATGGATCTGGACAGGCTGGGTTGATGGGCCGAGGCCAATTATATGAGGTTCAACACAGCCAAGTGTTGGGTCCTGCACTTGGGTCACAACAACCCCATGCAACGGTACAGGCTTGGGGATGAATGGCCGGAAAGCTGCATGGTGGAAAAGGACCTGGCGGTGTTGGTTGACAGCCAGCTGAATATGAGCCGGCAGTGTGCCCAGGTGGCCAAGAAGGCCAATAGCATCCTGGCTTGTATCAGAAACAGTGTGGCCAGCACGGCTAGGGAGGTAATTCTCCCCATGTACTCAGCACTGGTGAGGCCACACCTTGAAAATTGTGTTGTTTTGGGCCCCTCACTGCAAGAAAGACATTGAGGTGCTGGAGCATGTCCAAAGAAGGGCATCGAAGCTGGTGAAGGGTCTAGAGCACAAGTCTGATGAGGAGCAGCTGAGCAAACTGAGGTTGTTTAGCCTGGAGAAAAGAAGCCTCAGGGGAGACCTTATCACTCTCTACAACTACAGGAAAGGAGGCTGTAGTAAGGTGGGTGTCAGTCTCTTCCCCCAAGTAACAAGCAATAGGACAAGAGGAAAGTTGCACCAGGGGAGGTTGAGATTGGATATTAGGAAAAATTTCTTCACCGAAAGGGTTGTCAAGCACTGGAACAGGCTGCCCAGGGAAGTGGTTGAGTGACCATCCCCGGAGGTATTTAAAAGACATGTAGATGTGTCGCTTAGGGACATGGTTTAGTGGTGGACTTGGCAGTGTTAGGTTTACTTGGTTAGGTTGGACTTGATGATCTTAAGGGTCTTTTCCAACCTAAATGATTCTATGATTCTACGATGCTTCTCATTAACTCACAGGAGTAACCCCCAGTGTAAACATGGTGTGAAACAACAGCCCAGCTCCTCTCATCACCTTATGTACAAGCAGTACCTGAACAGATCTCCCATCTAAGACTAAAAAGCACAGGGGAAGAATTTTCTTTTCCTGTTAAGAGTAGGATTTCATTTTCCTGGAAAAATTCTGCATCTAGTTTCATCATCTCTGTTCTGCTTTTGCATTGCCACCCGTGAAAGTCTCTCCCGTTGACTGCAAGATGCTCATGACAACGGTAGCACCGTCCTGAAAATGCACAACTAGTACTGGAGTGAATTTTCCAAAAAGGCAACATGTCCAATGCCACAGCCTCTGCTGCTGGCCTAAAACACAGAAGTGCAAACAGTCCCGGCAGGGGAAAGCACCTCTGTAACAAAACCAAAGCATAAGTTCAAATGCATTTATTTACCATCTTTCCTTTCAAAAGGACTGCAGAGTACTCCAAGAACCACACATAAAAAGACGATTTATACCACGTGGGTGCCAAGCGCACTGGGTTCACCACATTTTGCAACAGTATGGTGTAATGCCAATTAAAATTAGAGAGAAAATGAAGGAAGCAGAAAGCAACTACTTCCAAACAACAGAGTAACCAACTTGCAAAAATGTTATAGTTTCTTTTGCAACAAGTATAAGATTTTCCAGCTGATGGATCACTGGGTAGATAGCGCTGCAGGCTACAACAGCTAACCAGTGCAGTGGAACCTTGGGGAATGAATGCTACCTGCTGAAGCTCCAAGTGCTTCTCTCCAAAAAATACAGGTTTGCTTTGCAAAATGTCTGATTCAAGTACATCAGCAGCCAAAACCCAAAAGTCATACAGAGTTTAATGTTACTGAAAGGAAAAATTTCCCATCTGAAGGTATACAAGTCCACAAGGAATTAACTCTGGTTTCAGAATAGAAAACACCAATCCCGTAAATCCAATTTTACAGAGACCAAAAAGGAACTGCATAGGATTTTGAAAGATTTTAAAGCTTCCTTTTTGGGCTACTAACCTATATTTAAAGCAACAGTATAGAAAACTTCTGCTTTTAAAAAAAGTTCAATTTTTACAAAACAGCTGTGCTACACAAGTGCCATTATCTCCTAGCTATTACCTCTCGGCTATGAAATACAGCTACAGGATGGGCAAATTTAGGTCACTGTGTAAAACAGACATTTGAAATTTATTAACTTCTTGACTCTTGATTTAACATCCTTCAGGAAAGTTAAAATACAAATGCACAAAACCAGGCTGTTATCCTAGATTTATTTCTTCCACCACAGTTTCTGGGAAACCATGCCTACCACACAGTTTTTATCATATTAGTATTTTCTGGTCTTAATAGTCTCTGACTTCAATGGGATGACAGTTAGATGATGGCAGTTTCTGATCCCAGACCAGTAAGTTTTGCTTGGTCTGCAGCACATTTTTAAAATCAAAACTAGATTTTACTTTCTTTTTTTAATAAAAAAATTTTTAAATAATCAAAATAAGGCAGAAAAAGGCTTTCTTTGATAATTTGCTCCTATTATTTGTTACTCTCAGTACTAAAGAGTGATCCACTATGAACTATGACAACTTTAATTTCCAGACATTGGCCTTACAGAATTACCTCCAGTGTGTCGCTTCAGCCTCATTAATACAAGCTTATAAGCTTAAATGCTATTAGCAAGGTCAAGGTTCAAAACACTAAGTGATAAGTTAATAGAAAGACTTCAAGAAATTACACTGGAGCCAGAGATACACTCCAGATCCTAACAAAATCTTGCCAAGCTCAAAACCTTTCCACAGACTGGCAACGACCACATTTCAAATGTGGCAAGACAGAGCGCTGCATTCAAGGATGAAGCCTCCATAAGGCTTTTAGTATTCTGTTTCCATCATTTTGACTGCTCTAATGAAAAAGTAGGTCAATGTTTCTCATTAAAAGTATTTAAATGTTTCACTACCTGAAACTCATTGAAATATCAATCACCTGCTATGACAGAAATCTGAGGGAGCAGATTTCCGTCAATACCCATCTATCAATACAATCACTGACTTAAGACCTACATGAAAGCCCTCCTGGCTACAGGTCTCTGACCCCAGAACACCTACATGCATTCGGAGGAAGAATTTACAAATAAGACTAGTCTAACTTCCCCCTCCCGTAATGAAATACACATGCTTCACCAAGTCCCAGCATGTCGCAGCACCTGAGCAGCTGCTGAGCTTCCTTTGATTATGTTCAGCAGTGTGTTCCCCTCCTCTGAGAAAGGTGTTTTTCTTCCCAAATAAAGCATACCCTTCGTAGTAGGATATTGCATTTGTAAGGATGTTTGAGCTTCCAAATTTGGGCTCAAACCAGCTCTCATCACAGTCACGAGAGAAAGAAAAAACTCCTCTACTCTCACCTGGCAGGACCCCTATGACAACCACAGCTTTTTTTCATACGGAGAGGACTGAGCTCCTCAGGGTCAATCATTCCCACCGACAGCCATTTTATCCATTTTACTAGAAAGAGCTGTGAAGCATTAGCAACCAGGCCTAGTAATCTTTAACCACTCAGAGTGACAGCTGTACCAGTCTTGCTCCTAGACAGAAGATAACATTTTGCTAGACGGGGTGGGAAAGCTACGTTTATCTGAAGCTGATAGCATTACTCATGCACAAACCCCACTTACAAGTGTTCTGCTGAATCTACATCCAGGTGCTTCTCTTTTCCATTGGGTATACTGTGGTCAATGACTATTGTTTCAGTGTTGGCTAAACAAAATCCATTTGATCGCATGATTTCTGTTGGGAGAAGAAAGAAAACAAGATGAAAATCCAAACAAAAGCTGGAAAAAGCTGCATATCGTATGTAATTGACATGGTTATGAACTGAGATGTGTGCATGACATTGAAAATCTGCACATGAAAGCAGGAATGAAGAGTTGGTTTCATAGCTTCTTACATCTGCAGACTGCCAGTGCTTAAGCAATTTTGTTCACATAATCAATTCATGACACAGAGCATTTGAAGCAAGGCCCAGTTTCAGCCCTGTTATTGCCAGTGGCAAAATTCCCATCACCCTTAGCAGAATGGCAGCCCATCCATATATTGCAACCTACCACTACCAAAACATAATTGTATTTTTCCTAGACAGTCCCAGGCTTAAGCCAGTTAAGCAAAAATCAGAAAGACGGGAAAAAGGAAATTAAAAGTGACCTTCCAAGTTAACTCGACCACCACCTTTAAGTCATGTAAAGCAATACCATCTTCTACACTGCCTTCAACTCTGCTTATTTGTTTCTCACTGTGTAAGAAGCCTCCAATCCAGAATAGCTAAAATTTACACCAAATTCGACTGACTTACTACCAGGGGGAGAGTTTATAATTAAATAATAGTATTTGATGTGAATGAGAAGTTAATCCACATCTGTGCTACATGGAAAGGCAAGCCAGGCAAGTCACAAGGATTTCTTTCAGTCACACAATCTTAGACGAAGCTAGGGCTACCACAAAATGAACATACATCTCTATATAAATGAGCACTGACTTAAGTGGGATGACTTATGATCTGCCTTAAGGTACAAGGACCCTATGTTACAGCCTTGCATTATCAGCACAAACAAAAGGAAACTAGTCCGTGGCAGAAAATAGGGTAGGCACAAAACATACATACAGGGAACCCTGAAGACCTTGCCTCAAACAGAGCAATTTCAACTATACAGTTCAAGGAATGAGCAGGAGAGGAGAAAGAAGAGAGGTGATTTTTTAAAGTGTGCATTTACTACATTTCCTACATTAAGGTAAAGCCAGAACTCACTTCCCTATTTTTCTTGAGAAAGTCATCTTTGACTTTTAGTCTGTGTTTTATTGCGACACACTTTAGCAGAATACGTTTGGGGGTGGTAAAAAACACTGAATTCCAGTAGAATCACACTTCAGTCATGACTCATCTTGAACCAACATCATACTGCAGAATAAGATTTAGACCATAAATTCAAATTCAGCTTTCATCTAAGAGAGCAGCCCTTTCTCTCTTCCCCATCAGCTACCACTCTGAACAGGACCGTGTCGGGGACAGTTTGTTTTTTCAGAGAATACAAAACATTTTTGCCTGCTTTTCTAAGTCTGCAAGCCATGTAGAAAGCTGCATTATGACTAACATGAAGACCACAGTGTTTTCCTAGTGTCCTTGACATGACCTAAGAGTTACAGCATTTCATTGCTGTGTGAACTGCTTTAGATGTTAACATTTACTGCCATCTACTGATAACGCCACCGGACACTGAAACCTTTTCCAGTGTGCAACGTTCAGATGAGGCAAATATCAATTATCATCACATTTCCACCTATATTCTTAAATTCTTTGCAGCAATCACGTAAATGATAAAACTAATTACCAGAAGATGCTTTTGGATAGCTGCATAGGTAGGAAAATCTTCCTCCGACTAATTAGGTATGACTCGTCTCTACCAAAATTAATTTAGAGTTAAATCAAAACATATTATTATTCAGCTAACGTGGTTTCCACAGCTCCTCTACATACAAGCTGGCAGAAGCATTCCCTTTGCTGCTAGCCTCTGTCCATCAGCCAGGCACCCTCACTCTGAATTTAGGTTCATCTTGACCATCTTCTCTCTGTTTGTACCCACCACGTGACATATTCAGTCATGCACACACAGAGTACGTGTGCCCTAAGGGGGTACACATGCTCACAAAAATTATAGGAAAGCCTTCCAAACAGCAAAAAGCCCCAAGACAGAACAACACTGCAGTTTCTAATCAACACAATTCCACACTCATTCTTGATATTTGCCTGTTTGCAAAAAGAACAAGGTATAACTGACAGAAGGCCA
This sequence comes from Fregata magnificens, assembly GCA_013389945.1. NCBI lineage: Eukaryota > Metazoa > Chordata > Aves > Suliformes > Fregatidae > Fregata > Fregata magnificens. The sequence continues at coordinate 131,741 of WAAD01016974.1, read as the reverse complement.
CTCTTTGAAACATTTTTACAGCATATAGTTTGGGGATCCTTCATTTCATAATGGGCAGGTGCCAGGACCCACTTTGCAGCTCCAGTCTCACGGAGTAGCAACATATTTCAGACAAAACCGGTGAATGCGCTCTCAAGGGTCAGTGCTGAGAACACATCCTGGTGTTCAGGAGCAAAGCGAGGCACCATGTTCAGCCTTTGGAGGATGACTAATGCCAGGAACATACACATGAGGAATTTTACCTGAGGTTTCCACATCGACTCAAGACATCATCCAAACCTCCCTAGCCGCAGATGGGGTGTGAGACACACATGTTGGCTCCCCTCTCTCACTCCCAGGAAGCCAGACCTACGTCACCCTCCTTTGCAGTAGGGCCCCGGGGGCTCTTCTTTACAATCCCTGTGCCACGCTGCAGCCTGGGCTTGGGGAGGCCTTACAAGAAGGCACCAGCCCAGATGAGCTGGCAAGACCACACTTCTCACTGAGGCTCTCTATTACATGATGCACTTCTAAAGAGTTATTGGTGGGCTCGTAAACCATTTACCATTTAATTAAAAGAATATTTATTTAACAGAGGACTAGTTCGCTTAGAACTAGAGCTCAGGATCAATTACAAAAAGTCTACCCTGTGTATAAGATTGATGCTTAACACGCACTGTTTATGCCTTTAGCATGTTGACACGCTGACTGGCCATTAACTGATATACTGTCAGTACCTAAGAAAACTGATACTAGTTTCATGCTAAAAACTTTATGCACCTTGGAGGACTATGTAGCATTTCACTTTATGTCACTCTCTGAAACAAACTCTTCTGGTGACACAAAACCAGCAGGTGCCATTAGGCTCAAATGAAATGTTTCAGTATAGAAATACAAAACCAGGCACACCAAAAGTTCACAAAACTTTTAACAACGGTCAGTCGAAGATGAAGGGGGGAAAGGCTGAAAATAGGCAAGGATAGAGTAATACTGCTCTCTATTTTACCCACCAGCAATCTGTGGTTTAGAAACTTCCTATTTCTCCACCTGTGACAGCTCTCAATGTACTTTTCCTCCATTTGCTTGTCTAATTCCTTTTTGAAGTCTTTTATGCTTTCAGTTCCACCATATCCTATGACAATGAGTTCCACTCCTTAACTGTGCTCTGTGTGGAAACTAACAATATTATAACCTTTCTTTCGTTTGTTTAAAGCCTCTTGTCTGTCAGCGTTATTGGATAACCTATAGTTCTTGTTCCACAAGAAGTACAGGGTAATTGACCTCGTTCTAGTCACAGCTTTGTAGACTTCCATCATATCCCCACTCTGTCATCTCTTCTCGAAGTTGAAGTGTCCTTCTTTATTTAACCTTTTTCTTAGTGAAGCTGTTCAATGATTTGAATCCTTGTCCTTTATTTGTATGTTTTCAAATTCTATTATATCCTTTCTGAGGTGGAGAGACCAGAATTGCGCACACTGTATTCAAGATGGGGTGGTGCTCCTTTCCTCTGTTCTCCCCTCCTTTCCAAATAATATCTAATATTCTCGCTGCTGGTTTTGCCCACTGCTTGGCACTGAGCTTACATTTTCACAGAACTGTATCAATAGGTTCAAAATCTCCTTCCTAAGTGGTAACAGCACTATCGTATGTGACGATAGTAAGGACTGCATTTTCCTCACATCCACTTCATTGCATTTATCAGCCTTCAACGTCATCTGCCACTTTACTGCCTGAATGCACGTTGCATATCATGCCAAGGCTAATTATATGTTTTATATTATAAAGCAGACTATGGAGAACTATCCTTTGAGTTGCTGGTGGAGAAAGAATAAGGGGAACAGCAAATCAAGTCATTTTCATTTTGTAATTCTTGTGTCAAATGTAGGAAGCTAACAACTCTTACCTGATATTTTAACTGGACTTTGAAAGCTTGGCTGAATCTTATGGACATTGTCATTTTTTAGAACTTGGTCCAAAGGAGATCTCTCAAAGAATGTGAGGACGACTTCAGATCTTGAATACTTAAAAAGAGAAAAAGAAACAGACATCCGTTTTTACCAGTAGTTTGATTTGTCCTTCTTCTCCCTTTCCACCCCTTCATAGTACAACAGAAAGACTTATTACGAGCAACAGCCTGGAGACGTCATTACACAGTTCTGGCACTCAGCACGTCCCCAAGATACTCAATAAATTGCTGCTTCTTTTAGAGTTTGGCAAAGCCCATCACTTTCTAATCTGCATGACAGTGTGTGTCACCATCAAGGAGGAGTCAAGCTGGGCTAAATGTGGAACTTGGCTTACTCACCTTCCAGGGCATATTTATAATAGTCTTCAAAAGCTTTTCCACTTCATTAAGTCTGGCTTCTATATCATGGGCTTCTTTTATTGTGATGAGCCCTAGAAACAGAGTAAACAGATCATGAGCGTAGACAAAAGTACACTTTCACGTGCACACACACTTCAGCAGCCAGAAGCAGCCGCTTAAGAAAATGTGGAATGACCTCAGATATCATGCCTCCCAGAAACGTCTTTTAACCCACACTGATGATAAAGCATGTACCCCAAACTGAGGTGGGCGTAGTTACAAGCAGAGTTGCAAGCCTGACACAAATTCAGCTGTTTATGATCATATTTAGGAGTTGCAAGACGAGCAGAAGTAGAACCACCTACTCCCTCACCCAGTTTCACTACACAGCATTCCCAGCAGCAATAATCAAACAGCCTGTTTTCTGCTTCCAAGAACTGTGATTCACCCTTTTTTCTGTCAATAAAAAGCAAAAGAAAAGCCAAGAAAACTAAAAAACACAACCCACGGATAAGAAGAAAAGACTAAACACAAGCTAAACAAAAGGCTTTGAGGGCAGTCTTATACTTCTCTGAATGTAAGCCCCAGTGAGTGCCCTAAGGAAGATTTCTCAGAATCATGTTCTTCAAGTGCAAAACAACTTTTTGGATTTTTTTTTTTTTTTTTAATCACTGAATTATCACAGTGCTGCAGAAGGGATTAAAATGGAAATATTGCTGTCCGGTGTCCAGAACAATGCATTACAATGCTTCCAATTTTGAAGTGCTCAATATGGGGATCTTCAACTGTAATACCATATTTCTTATGTATAACCTGCAGGACATCTGTAACTTCCCTCTCCTGTAGCAGACTCAGGGAAATATAGCACAGGTTATATGCACGTACAGGGAATATGAGGACAAGTAAACCCCAAAATCTTGCATCCCTCATGCAGCCCTTTTACTTCTGATCTTTGTAACCTACTTTTTCTAACCCAATAACCATTTCACCTCTACAGCTGGGCAGCTTTTCCAAGGAACAGAATACATGCATGAAAATGAAATACCTAACAGACTATTAAATTTAATAAGTTTCTCTGGTAAAAAAAAATACAAAAAGCTGGAGCAGAAAAAGACCCAATAAATCAAAACCATCAAATCTAAAAATCTGCAAATAAGTCTGCGAGAAACCACTTCAATATACTAAAATTGTGTTAAACTCTAATGCATCTCCATCTCCCTATCCAAAAGGCAAATGTACAGAAAGAACCATCAAACATGCACACTGTGAGGACAACATCCACAACAGTTTCAGTCTGCATCAACCCTTGTTGTTTGTTACTGGGGAGATATGATCCCATACAAACTTTCCAGACAAAAGTGTAACTTTGAAGCTGTCAGTTCTCTTCCAACTACAGCTCTAAATAAAACAGAGATTGCCTCCGGAGCAACCAGGTTTACTTGATGGTTGTCCCACAGAAGTAGTCTGGTTGCATAAGCCTTTCTATTGCTCGACAGTCCCTCATTTTGCCTGTTTTTGTCAGCATTGCTACCACCTCACCCCAGTACAGCTCGCTCCCTCTTATGACAGCAGAGCAGAACATACCAACAGGCATATAAGGAAGGCAGCAACGTATCCTGCTTTGACTGGCATACACTACAGTTGGGTAGTTTTGCATGGAAATTCTCTGAAAGGCTGTAAACGTGAATTAACCCATCTGCATGGGTCCACAGACTGCGTATTAACTGCGTTATGCTTGGCGTTACAGACCTGAATTGCAGACCAGCACCCTTCATCTTCCTAACTGCTGGGTGTGAGCAGGCCTGGGTGGATCTGCTTTGCCCCTCCACAAATATGTTCCTATCCCACATCTGAATGAAGTTCAAACCTTTCAAAAAAAGTGTTTTCATCTTCCCTAAAAAGAAGTTACTAACGGCCCCACGGCTCAGATACCCACCTATGATGTTAGAAACACGCTGTCACCCTGCCGTAGCCCACATCAGAGAAAACAGAGCTAGCCACCTAGTGCCGGCTACCGTGGGGTGCCTCCACTTCTCCTGCTGGTCTTGCTCCAGTCTGCGTAAATACTGACACGGTCAGAGTAGAAATTGCCCGACTGCACCTCCCACCTTGCAGGCAAACACCCCATCGCTGATCCACCCAGGATTTGGCATTCAGCTGGTCTCTCTCAAATCCACCCTCGACCTCAGACCTTTCCCGAATAAGGATTTACTGTTGAAACTAGTATTTTACCAGGAATAGGGATACTCTCAAACAAATTAAGATATTCAGACTGGTGGGAGGGGAGAGGAAAAAAAAAAAGAACAAAAACCACCTCACCAACAACACTGAGCATTCGTCCTGTGAGGAAAACCAGCCAAGGAGTTAGGATTTTCTCTCATTAGTAATCAGGGAAAGCATCTGCAGCTCCACACAGCCTTTTTATGCTTCAGCAAGAGAAGTCAGACGAGGCTGTCAGCCTGTCGCACTGTCACAGATCACCCAGTAGGAGGTTTTACAGCTTCTTGCATTCACCAGAAATTTCCAGCCCTGGTATATTCCTCCTTCCAGCTCTTGGAAAGGCACCAGCCATGCAAACCCACACTGTCTTGGAAACTGGCACAGACAACTTGTAACATCTGACACAATAAAAACTGTTCCTTACTGAAGCTTTTAGTAATATCAAAACCAAAAGGCAGACGGCGTAGGAAGGAGTGTAAGTGATACATCTGCCTGGACAGCTTCCTATATATGTGCTTAATGATTACAGATGCACAGTTTTGGGGTGTAAAGCTGCTGACCTTACATGAATTCCCCATACAGGGAATTCAGTTTGGCTGGGCTAAAGCCTTCCTTTTCATATGTCTACAGTCCAAATACAGAGAAACCACTTGACTGGCTATTTATATATTGAACCCTGTAATTTCTTCTGCAATAGCCACACAGTTTGTAAGGCCCTCATTTATCTTAATTCTACAAGTCTGTTTTTAAGAGTTAACAGATGCCCTCATGGTTTTCAGTTAGTCGTAGCCTATGAACCCACAACCCGAGGGATTGCTCACAACTCCACAGCCACGCTGCCCGGAGCAAGGCACTGCCTGCCCAAGCAGTCGGGAGGAGCGGAGGCCCCAGTCCCTCCTTTCACTCCCTTTCAGCCCTTGCTAACTGGCTGCTGTCATCGACCACAGCACATACGTGCATGAGGAATGCTGTGGTTTCCGTGAGGTGAAGTCTCCGGTGGCAACACTGGTTTAAGGTACTCGCACCCTCCCCTGCAACTCATTTCCTCTCCCACACCGCAACACAGGGCTGCCTCTGCTTTGCCAGCACAATTAGGTGAGCAGCGGGGGATACCTCAAACAGCTCTTGTCAAAGGCATCACCTCAGGAAACCCCAGCCGTAGCAGAAGAAGCAAGAGACTGCGGGTTAGGATGCCCGATTCAAACACCTTTCTCACCCAGGCACTACGTATTCATGCAAGTAGCCCGACTGAGTTTGAGCAGGAATCAGGACTTTATACATATAAAGAAGGGCCAGAGAACTGCACCCAAGCTTTCCCTCTCTATGCTTCACTTTGTGGGGGTTTCTCCCCTGCCTGTCGTCTTTTTCCTGTTTGGAAGCTTTGAGAAGGCAGAGAGAAAAAAAAAAAAAAAAAAAATAGCCAGAGACTGGTGTAGGATCTCCAGGTGCTGGAAACACCTGGACAAACAGACACCAGGCACGTGCCCGCTGACTCTGCAGACAGACCCCAGCACCTCCAACATTCATTAACCCTGACACCAATGCACCACAAGCTGCATGCATCTGGAGTGCACGGGACTCACTGGTCACATATGCAGCATCAGTACAGCAGCTACAACATGTCCTGAGGCTGTTGTCTTTCTGCCCACGGACCATGACTACATGCCTATCTTTCCATCTGGGGCTTTTAGACCCCAAGAACCCTTACTCAGACAGTTTGCTACAAAATAGAATTAAGACACCAATAAAGCATCCAGTAGCCTGGAACCAGTTGCGCTTTCTTCCACTTGTTCAGTCATGCAACAGAGCTGAGCTCAGAGCTGGGAAATCTCTTCGTGAGGCCATGGTGAAAGGCTGTTCTCATGCCTTTTCCTCTGCCCTGGTCCCTGTCTGACTGCTAATGGAAAACATGCGCAAACTCCTCCCAGGAAAACTTTGCTCTCTGTCTTGTTACCCGTACTGTGCTTGGACAATCAACTATCATTTCAAGTGATTTAAAAGATATAAACGCCATGTTGCCAAATACCACAAAACTCTAAGATTTCTTCACCCTGTGTGCAAGGGAGCCCACACTCTGGGTGACGGGAGAGACAACACAGGCACACCACCTAAGCCAGGGTGGTAGGATATTTGCTTTTAGCAGGGTTCTGCTGTGCACACAACCCCCGTAGCCAGCAACCTCATTTTAAGAAAGGAGGAGGCAATCCCTTTGACATTTTCTCTGCCCCTTTCCTGACCAAAAGCCCTAAGCAGAGTCCTTAAGACTGGATGAAAAGGATTTGCCTGCAGTTTGAGACCACGTGTACATAGCAACTTTACGCATAGCAACACATCTCTGGAAAAACACGGCACAAACAACACCAGAGGCCTGCAGCATCCTTCCTGCTCTGGGACCCTGGTGCTGGAGCAGCTGCAGGAGGCTGAGAGAGCAGGCCAGCAGCTGCATACCTGGCACGCAGGCTCACAGCGTGGGAGAGGGGCCCAGAGCTGCAAATGAGCAGGAAACGAGCTCAGCAGAGGAGGAGAACGAGCTGGGAGCCAATTCCTGATGTCAACACACAGGCCTTCATAGGCCTGTCCTATAACTGCCATGTGAGCCACCAAATATGCAATGACATTTTGACAACCGCAGATAACGTGCTGCATGCTTCTACCAAAAGAAGCGGGACAGGAATTGCAGCATACGCTCCATGGCTCGTAATAAAATCACAATGCAGTCCTGATGGTCAGTGTCCACAATGAGCACGTTGTCTCAACAATCCTCTAGTGCCTTCCAAGGAAGAGTAAGTTCATGCCTAAAAGTCAAGTATGTCTCATACGCCGTTTCTCAACGATGACACACAGAAGTCTGTTTTTCTGAAGATGTGTTCCTATGAACAAGTCACTATGTATACATGATCTCAAACTGTGAGCAAACCCTGTTTCTCCAGTCTGAGGGATTCTACTTCAGGCTTGTGGTCAGGTGAGGAACAAAGAATGTCCAAGAGATCTCCTACTTTCTCAGAATCAGTTCAATATGTATAGGAGGCTGAGCAAGAGCAGAAGCCAAGGTGTACTTTCTGAATGGTGATGGAATGGCGATACTCCCAAATGCTGTATATTTTAGTATGTACATGATGATTAAAACATTGCATTGGGCCCTCCTCACCTAATCCTCTTGCCATCCCCCATGGGAAGACTGCGGAGTAGATATCAAAGTGGCAAAAGGTCTAGCAAATAAATCCAGGGAGAAATCTTACTGTGTTCTGCTAACCCACACTGCAAGAAAGATTTAAGGCCTGTAGATTCAGATCTTGAGCCCATCCTTACCTCTTTGCACAAGCCCATGAGCAGCAGTTAGGGATTTCAAATCTTTAGGGAAGACACATAAGCTGTCTTGCACAGATGACGGCTACTCTGCTCTCTCTCCTGACCGGACTGTAAGGCTTCAACAGGAGATATGCTCCTTTTCCCCCGTTACAGTATTCGTTAACACTGCAGTGCTCAATCTTTTTTATCTTGTGCCCTCATTCCTCCTTCTTTCCCTCAGATACGTTCTAACCCATGTGCACACACACACAATTCAGGATGCAGATGGAACAATAGCAGGAAGGTCCCAGCCACAAGAGGAGGTGTACTAAATCACAGACTAATGTCCAGCGGAAGAGATTTCAGGCAGTCATCCGGTTCATCCAAAGAAAGACCAAGTCCAAAGTCAGATCAGGCTGCTGATCCGTCATGTCACCACACCAAGGTGACTTCTGAATACCCTCGAGGACTGATATTCCACCAAATCATGCAGGAACTGAAGCTACCCAGCTGGGCCGTGGACCAGGGCTGATAGGTGGCAACCCAGCCCAATGATTTCTGCTGTTTTGCTCCTTTGCACTGCTTCCCGTTTCCTCCCTCTGCTGAACTGGGCTCTTCTCAATACCACTTCAGCTGGCGTCTTTCCCTGCTTCGTGGCCACGGTGCCTCTCCCCCCGCCCCCAGCAGCTGCCCTGGTAGCGTCCCTCCTCCCTGCAGACACGCGTTCCCTGAACCTCCCTGCCAGGGAACTATGGCATTAGCCATCTTAGACTGGAGTCTGAGGATGCCGAAACAGCTCCCACTTACAGCAGCCTCCTATCTGACGGAGCAGAATAGGATAAAAGGTTGTTAGAAGGACAAAAGAATACTCAGTGGTATGTAAAGGCAGGAAATTCAAAAAAACAGAAGATGGGAAAGCTTGTTTCACACAACTTTTCTTCAATAACTCTGCAGAAATAACACCACAGGAATCCCTTAAGTCCAAAGACTTGATAAGTTCCAGAGAAGGGCAGATAATTACAGGCAATCAGGGATATCAGATCTCCGATTCCTGGAAACCAGGACTGTCACTTTTCTGTTCTCTGCCCGTTATTTATGCTGTCTTCTGCAGCGTCTGGTTCTCATCTTTAGGGACAGGATCCCAGAGCTAGTTATGGCACTGCTCTGACTTAGTCTGGCAGCTCTGGCACTCCTCTTTGATGCCTCTTGCCTAATTCTATGACACCCCTCTCTTGGAGAAGACACACTTGCCCCTTCCCCTCATGGGAAATTCATCCCTCCATATGACAAGAGTCACTACAGTCTCTGAAGCCTTTACAAAGGGTCTACTATTTATGCAATATCACTGACAAGATCCATCTTGGTGGCATTACTCAGGAGGCAGCTAAAAGGGTAAGATGGAGTTGAAAAGAGGGGTGCAGGGAGGTGGATTTTTCAAATTTCTTACATGTTGGGCTGTCCTTCTTAAACTTGGTGTTGAGGAACAAAATAGGGACAGGTTTTTTTAAGAGGTATGAGTACACAAAGCGCATGTAAGTCACTCCATACTTTTAGAAGTCCCACTACGTAGCAACAAGCGTATTGAAGATACTGAGAGAAGTCTGTTAGATGCAGAAAGATAGAGAGCTTTCAAAATCTGCCTGCACTGTGCACACCTAGCTCTAACACAGGCCATTTCTTCTTTTGCTCATTTTGTTCATGTGCAGCAGATGTAAAAATACGCACAGAGCAAAGTCCTATCCAAACAACTGTCCAACTGAAGTCGCCCAGCAGGGGTTGTGACCGTGACCACCTGAGGACCCTGGCACACCCGAATACCCTTGCAAAGCACAAGAGGCAAGTTAAAAGCTGGAAAGTCCAGACCCTCCAGTGGATGCATTTTCCACCCATGTATTATTAGTGATGGGATCTCCCAGGATCTCTGGAGGGGAGATGGCACCTCCTGGTGACAGAACTCAGCAGACAGGCTTTCCCCGCAGAGCTCCCTGTCTTGATGCCTGATGAGCCGCAAGAATCAAAAAGACGTCAAAGAAGCACAAGATAAAAGCGAACAAAGCAGTCACAGCCTGATGAAAAATGCAAGCTCCTACAACCATTTTTAGCGCTGGTTTCTTATCAGGTGAGAACTGTCATGAAAAAACAACCTCATTTCCATTCCTTTCCACCAAATGCCTCTCAGACACATTGCCTCGGTCCACCACAAAAAGGCAACTTGTGCCTAGCTTTATAACGACACAGCCAGCTTCATTTATCTCCATCATTACTGATGAAGCATGAAATTCAGCTAATAAAAACAAACCCAGAAGCCCCAAACTTAATTTTGGTTATACAGCACTGCTAGAGCCTGATAACCAAGAGCTGCATCCTTTGTCTGCCAGACAGAAGCTCTGAGCAAGCTCCACTAATGAACTGTTGACAATGTCAACAATGGAAAGAGCACAATAGATGCAGTGTATTTATCTGTATTGTCACAGCACCGAAACAGCTGCTGTCTGTGGGAACCACTATGCTGCTTCTGTAGAGCTCCCTCTTCTCATAAATCACACTCCCAGATGGTCTTGTAAACAACAACAACACTATAACGCAGCATATAGAAAACCGTAAGTTATGAATGCGACATTTGCAAGCAAACATAATGTTCCTGCGCCGGCTCTTCAGGATCTGCCTTCTGCTTTGTGCAAGCCCTTCCAACGGCAGCCCTGGAGTTGCTTCCCACGTGCTTCCTGGTGCACAGCCACTTGGACACAGAAAACAGCCCATCATCTGCTTCTGGCATGAGGCAACCGGAGGGCAGGAACAAGCCTCAGAGCTAGAGCTCAGCATTAGTTGCCTGGGAGGGACAGCTCAGGGTTTGTTGCAGGTGAAGTGACTACCTCTACGCTATGAGGCAAGCTACAGGTGCAAAGTTTCTATAGGAAATCTCCACCACTACTGGAGAACTTCTATGGACGGACAGAGGTTGAGTGCCAGCAAGGCAGAAGGGAACAGAAAAGTTCTGGAGAGCCACAGATAACCACGGATGGCAGCAAGCTGGTGAGGGAAACCTGGAGGCAAAGAAAGGGAACAGAAAGCAGCTCAGGGAAAGCAACTTGGAGAAGCAGAGAGAAAATAACAGAAAGGAGAGCAAGGGGAAAAAAGGCGATGACAGAGCAGAATGAGTCAGAGGCGGCATGGAAAGAAGGAAGGGGGAGGAAAATGAGCACTTTGGGAACAGAGGGCCCATCTAGTAAAAAAAAAATCTGTAAGACTGACGGCTCAGAGTATCAGAGCAGGACCAGGTGCTACATGTAGGCGCAATATGAACAGGGACATTGGAAGAGCATCTGAGCCTCTGTTCTGATGGCAAAGGCAACAAAACAGTGGCAGAGGACAATTGCCAGAAACTGCCCCACCACTCCAAGGGCAAAACAAATCCCAACTTTGAAAGGCTGCTAATGCGCTCTTCTGGTTTCCTGGTCCAACACTTAAGGGGCTGATCCTGCCCACACTGAAGTCAGAGGCAGGTGTCTGACTGCTGACTGCACTGAAGCTGGATCAAGTTCTAGGGTAAATCTTAGATGAGAACCCCTCAGAAGTAACATTTANGGGGGGGGGGGGGGGGAGAGGACTTTTCCAGGTTTATACTTCACTTCCAGTGTCTGTTGGGTCTGTTGCAACTATTTCTAAATCATCAGTTTTAAGTTGGCTTCTAAGTCCATAGTGCTGCCTTTCTCATGAAGACTGATTTAAATACAAAAGTTGTTTATTTTGCATATAGAAACAGACAGTTTAGTAACATCAGGCTGTGTTCTAGCTCTGCTAAGAGTGAACTAGCCTGTGTTTTTCTGTGATCCTCTTTTATGCATTTGCCTAGAGCAAGGGATGGGCACAATTCAGACACAAATAAAGTACTAGCAAGTTACCGGTAACATTACAGTGAATCATATTTAGTCACCCTGCAGGTATGCACATATCTAACCTTGTTTACCAGCTTGCTAGTAAGATGCCTTGCATTGTTGAACGTCCTTGGCCCTTAGCATCATAGTACACTCCAGATGCAGAGAGTGCACTTTGCTATGTGTTCTTATTAGTTATCAAAGACAAGACCAGATTGTGTGAATGCCATACTCCCCCCCGGGACCTCCCCTCTTCTCATATCAAAGAAAGGGTAAAAGATGAACAGCCACTGCAGAAAACTATACCTCCCATCCTCTCCTCTGCAGTCTCAAAGCGCTCAGCAGCTCCAAGAAATATGGAGAGGGAGAGCATCGTGGAAGTCAGTCCAAGGGGACGAGGGGTGGAGAAAGGGAAGGAGAGGATGGCTTGCTGTTGCTGAGCAAGAAAAGGAACACACTCCTGTTCAGTATGAGCTGTTTGCTGAAACCAGCAATAATGGTAACAAGAAACTCTTTCTAATATTGCTGACATTTAAAAAAAAAAATCTTCTTTTAAAAAGTTAATAACATCAAATAGCTCAAGCTTTCACTCTTCAACCATATCCCTTAAATGTAACATACTGCAGCTGGACTGAGCTGTGGGGTAATGCTAGTCCTTTTAATGCTCCTTAGGCAAATCTGTAGGGACTTCGGAGTCCTTCAATGCAATGCAAATTTGGTTTGCAACATTTTACCACTTCCTCCAGATAAAAGGCACAGCTAATATTCGCCTTCTTTCACAAAGCCTAAGATAAACACACACACACATATACAAACTCACATACATATGCATATACATTTGTATGTATATAAAAATAGGCACAAACATATATACGACTGAATGCTAACACACACAAGAGTGTGCTTTTGTCAGGTGTTTTTGTTGGGTTAAGTATATTGAGCTTCGCTGTAGGCAGCAGGATGCCTGCTTTTAAACAGGACATTAAGAAACCATGCTTACCCCATGAGTTTTGTAAAGACCGGACCTGCTCCATGCAATCTCTTCTTAAATCCAAAGCTTTGCATCTGTGTCCCTTAGTTAAATGAGACTTTTATGTTTCAACTTGGTGAAGTTACACAAGGCTGTGGCCAGTCACTTTAAAATACTGGTATGATGAATTGTTCTCTATGCAGAGAAGCACACCCTGCAAAGTAATTTTCTTTAGAGCAGGAGCAGCGTGATTTTAAACAGAGGATTACTGAAATTGTGAAGCGCGCTGTGATTGCTTAGAAACTACTCCGATTTTTATTCTGTCTCTGTTGCAGAGTTAACCCCCACCCCCTCACCAGGCTGAACAGATCATGATCTGCTTATATTGGGTTTCGATTTTTCAAATCCTGGACTGATGCTTTGCTCATTCCTGATTCTACTGAAGTCAGTACGCCTGTTCCTGAGGTAAGGGTAAGTGAAGGTTGCTGGCTCCAGGTCTCAGGCAGGAATTGAGTGTCGCAGGCTGAGAATGCTTATTCTTTCCCAGCTGTTCATGCACTAATGGTGTATGTTACCTGGGACTGTCAAGTAAAGCCAGTGCAAGGGACTATAATCCCACCTGGCTCCAAGTGCACAAACAATGCCTCAGAGAGGTGTGAAAGCAGTTTAATATTTTGTAAAAGCTGTGGCAGGTCTTGAGACAGGAGGGGAACCGTGATCTCTCCTCTCCTCATTCCAGAGAGGAATGAAAATGGCTTTAGGACCCGCAGGGGCTCCTGTGCCTAAGCCATGGGGAGGGAGCACGCTGGGAGGGGCAGGAGGCCAGGGCCAGCAAGGACCAAGTCCGTCCCAGGTCCGTCTGCGGCCAGACCCAGCACACACCCCAGACCAGCTGCCAACCCACTCTTCAGAGCCCCATAAAGCCAACAAGTACAAGGACCATGGGCGCCCTCGGAAGTCAAATTTCAGTCACAGTGACCCTGGCAGGTGCTGTGCCTTGCAGGCCACAGGCAGGCTGGCTCCAGACCCACCCAGCATCCTCAAAAGTCGGGGCCCAGGTGCCATAGACGCTTAAAGGCCATGTTATTTAGAGTTTACTGGCGCTCAGCACTACTAAAAATCACGCTCGGAGCACTTGAGGTAGGGCCCCCGCAATGGGTAATAAATTTTCACAATATTTTAGATCCCTGGTCAGCGTGAGACACTGTGTGCGGGGCACACAGCAGGGCTGAGAGGTGGGGGGGCAGGATCTGCAGGAACAGCCAGAGGACTCCCCCGTTCCCAGCCTGCACCCAAGTCGGGGGAGACAGCCCCCCTCCGGCACCCAGCGCCCGCAAGCATCTCCCACCCCGCACCCCGGAGCCGGCAGCAAGGGGACGGCGAGGCTGCCGCCACCCCGGCAGCCCTGCGCCCATCCCCGCCGTCTGCAGGGNCCGCAGCGGGACGGGGAAAAGCCCGGCGCCGGGGGACACCGGCCGGGGAGCGGGCTGCGGCTCCCGCGACCCCGGCGGGAAGAAGGTAAGGAGAGGGGAGGCTATAAGCATTTTTAAATGAGGGACAAAAAAAAAAAAAAACCCAACAACAAAAAACCAACCCTACCCCACCACCAGAGGTTCGGGATCTGGCAGGGCAATCTCGCTTTAAGCACCCGTCAGAAAACGTCCTTGGCGAGTCAGCCCGGGAGAGAGCCGCTGGCGCTGCCCCCCCTCGCAGGGAACAGAGCCCGCTGTCACACAGGTAAGGCCCAGAAATAAGTCGGGTGGATTTACACCGCTATGCAGGGTGGAGAACCAGCCCCGAGAATGTCAAGACGCAGGCCCTCTGCAAGGGGAGGGTCACACTAGCAAGGTGTGAGGCGAAGTGAGAGCAGGGGAGAACTTCTCCGTCCTCTCACAGAGGAAAACATTGACAAAATACCAGCTTCTCCCCGTTCCTGTTCAATGGGATCAGTTATGCGGTTACTCAAACAACTGGGAAGCCTGCAAGTGCTACACACACATCCATTTTCAGGTGAGCAGATGCTCCGCACCACTCTACGCACTTGAAATATTTTAGAGCAAAACACGTAACTGTATCTAAAAAACACCCCAAACGTTAAACAAATTAAAACCAAAACCCAAGGCAGCTTAACAGGTACGTTCTGCTTCTGCACAGAGAGGCCTGAGCATGGGCAACATCCCCCGAGTTGGGTTAATCCACTACAGAAACGAAAAGAGAAAACGCGGCTCTAACTGCTGGTGCAATTCCCCTGTTTTGCAGAAGTTATGCGAGGAATTATGCCAGCTCCCAGAGTCGCTCCGTCCACTGGCAAGCGCCGCTGCCTCTTTTTTTTTTTTTTTCCCCTCTCCTTGTGGCAAACAACATACCAACATGCGGAGATTTTTCAGCTACAGCCCTTCTCCTGCCAACAACCCCCCCAGCCCTCCCTCGGGAAACCTCGGGGAGGCCGGAGGCAGCGGGGAGGGGCAGCGCGGACCCCTCTCCCCCCCCCCC
>WAAD01016974.1:46458-115740 GCA_013389945.1 Fregata magnificens | reverse complement strand
CCCCCGGCCCCGGCCCCCCCGCCAGACACACGCGGTCCCCGCGGCGGGATCCTCCTCTTCCTTCTCGGGACGATTTCGCAGACGCCACAGACATGACGAGGACATTTTTTCCCCTCCCAGTGACCCCAGAAGTTGTTTTTTTGTTTTGTTTTGTTTTGGTTTAAAACCTTCCATCCCGGCCAGCTGAGGGAGGAAGAGGGGGAATTGCTCACGCCGCCTCCAGCTGCGGCATGCGAGACTGTCAGCCCCCAGCAGCGCACACGGCTGAAAAGCCTCCCTCTGTGCTCTGGGAAGCCGAGACGGAGACCCCGGCAGCCGTGTCGGCATCTCCGGGGAGAGGGAGGTCTATTAGAGAGAGGAAAAGCAGGAGAAAGGGAGTACGCGGCTGGTGCCTGGGACTCCTTCGGCCTTTTCTTAATAGTCTGGTGGGATGCCATCCCTGAGGGACCCTCCAGCAGCATCGCGTACGGGGGGGAGATGGGGAGGCCTGAGCTTGCAGACACAGCCCCTCCTTTCCACCGGGACCCTAAGCACTGTCTTAACGCACAGGGAGCGGGGCACTGGGGGAGCTGGCGGGGGCTGCAGCCGTCAGAAGGAGTCATCTGGCAAAACCGGAGACACACTGTAAAGCAAGGAACCGTGTGGGAGATACCTGGATGCCTGAAAATGCCTAGAAGCTGCAGGGTTAAGATATACATACTGAAGGTGGAGTGAATGACAGCGCAGTGATGTGGGGATGCGTCATCCGGGACGGGCCTCTGCTTGAAGGCAGTGGCCTCTGGCACCAGGCTTTCTGCTACAGAGGGGCTCAGCGGGGCAGAGGGAGGTGGTGGGCAACTTCCCGGGGTCATGCCGTGGCCTGGGGCAGGAGGTAGTTGCACTCACACTACGTATTATCAAATGTAAGCCGGTTTTCGCCAGCCTGACATCTGTGGCTCAGGAGGCCAGGAATTCACATGGTAACAATTCGGGTGCTGTTCAACTACTCAGAAAAATCAGCAGAGCCCAGAGACAAGATCACTGTTACGGGTATCAGCCAAAAAGCAGTGCTTGGAGAACATCGCAGCTGGGTCAGCTTGGGGACAGTACAAATAAGCATGGCAGGGGTGGGGCACAAAGGTGAAAGATACTTAATAGGTTTCTGGAAAGTGCATAATTAAATAACTAAATCACACTCTCTTCAACAGATAACATGTTGCTAGTAACTGCCTAAATCATTCAGGTGCCACATGCCTCTATGGTAAACCAACTCCAAACCAACAAATGCAATGATGTCCCAATTTCCCTATTCAAATACATAACTGTGTATTTTCTTGATTGAACTTCTACACAACAAAACTGGTTTTAGTTCACTCTGAAGCACAGTCACATGTAAAGAATGCAAACAACTGAGCCCTATCTCTCCAAACAGAAAGGCACGTGCCTGTTTACTGCAGCCTCCTCTACAGCACCTGCAGATATTTCTTCAGAGAAATCTGCATTTTTCAAAACAGGACGGGTGATACTGAAGATTTTGGAGCGGATCCTGAGGCGCTCAGCACCAATTCCTACCAAACTGACTTCACTGAGAACAGCGCTGGGCCCGTAGCTGAGATACAAAACCAGACAAGCAAACAACCTGAAGGCACAGGCTTTCCAAGGAGAGCTGTGTACCCCTAGCTGGAGCAAAGTGTGTGGCAGAGGCCCACCCACTTCACCTTGGATCACCACAAAAAGGGTTTTCACATCACTGTCGGGCTAGACATCTCCTGAGTACCCCATAGTAGCTGCTCAGAGTATTCAGTGTGGCTTCACAGGAAAGGAATTGTTGTGAACCTTTGTACTGCAGTAGGAAGATCTCCACACAGCTCCTTTCATTCAGGGCAGGCTTTTGTAATCCCTCCTCTTGTTCCAGTACACGGTGGTCTTCCCAGTTCTTCCGTGTAAAAACAAAACAATAAAATAAAATACCTTCTTTTCTGACAGTTGCTGTGATAACCCAAAATAACCACATATCCTAAGGAAGCGAAACTTCTAGGAAGATAACTGCGAGAGTAAGCCCCCCTTTTTTTAAAGATGTCAGCCTTGCATTGCTTCTATTTAAGCACGGAAAGCACTTGACTTCTGTTCATTCTGACTGGTATTTTCTGCCTTTGCAATAGAATTATTTTTGCTGTTGTTGGCCTGCCCACAAACTGCGTGTCACTCAATAAACCTCTGAGGCTCTCAGCATCTTGTCAGAGCTCTGGCTTCAGCTGGATTCTGCAAGGTCTTGGTTGAGGGTCCTCAACTTCTGCTGGGCTAAGGGTGGCGTGCACTGTCCTGTAGGCTCGAGCATTAAATGTTTGGTTCCGTTTTTCTTTCAGTCTGACTGGTGCCGCGCTTCCAACTTAATTAAAATATTCAAATCACACAAAACCCTATGTGCCTCTCACTGCCTGCTCATGGAAAAGGAGCCTATGCCGAAAATTCTGCATGTAAAGGGCTTGAAGCTGCCATACTGGTGCCAGATCCTGAATTTTAGGAGTATGAAAGGTAGAAGTACTCCTTTGCCTAACGCTGCACATGCAGGAGCAGTCCCTTACTCCCCAATGAGCACGATACTGTTCCAGAAAAAGGAATCCTAATCCAGTAAGTACAGAAGTACAGCATCCCCTTTTTGGAGTGAAAAGTAAAACTGAGGCACAGCTTTAAATCCTGCTACTGAGCGCTTCTGGTGTGGCCACCCATTGCCTGTGGGTGAGTCAGTAGCCCACCGCAATTTAATCTCATCCTCAGCTCAGGTGGCAGGACATGTGCATATATGTCCTCTCACCTCCCGGGTATGCTCCTGAACATCCTTATTACAGCAGTGTAATGCCGGCCAGCCATTAAATCTGGGCACAACTGCTGTTCATGAAAGTTGGGTTAGTAATAATCATCTGTTACTGTGTGGGTCCAGAAGAGTTTTGTCAGAAAATGCTCACGCACAGAAAATAAATGTTTGCATTAGACTAGTGGCGTGCTGAGGAGGATGGCAGGATTCGCAAGATTATCTGTAGCGTGGAACGTAAAATGGACATGCAATAAGGATGGATAGTCCCAAAGGACACACACGTCTTCCAGATGAAAGTATCTTTTATTATCAGCACCTTTTATTGTTGTTTTACAAATTGTATCTGTCGTGCACTTTTAAAAGCACATAGAGGGTGGGCATTTGCATTTGGCAAGTTTTTCATGTGTATGCAGCATGGGCAGAGGCACCGCGCAGCAGCTGCTCTTCAGCAGAAAATGCAAAACAGGTATTTGCCTTTCTTTAAAGAAAGACTTTTATGGAAACACATTTTATTCCTTCTTGTGTGACATGTAGGGTTACTATTTTCCATATTTAAGTTTTGAGACAAAAGTAATTAGTGGCAATTGCACCTCAGAGAATAAAGATGCCGACTGAGTATGTGTTTTATCCCCTTGCATTTTTGTGATCTTACTGTCTCATTAGAGTCATATAATATTATGGGAATGCATGCATTTTCTTGGCCACTTATTAGTTTGATTTCTACCTAACAATTTTCCAGTCTTGCATTTTACTTTCACAAATGGGTAAACAATTTCATTCATTTAAAATACATGCAGAGTAGCTACCACATACTGTTAATCAGCTTGCTGAAAGGACTCAGGCCCTGTGAAGGTTACTCTGGCCAAAAACTCACTCTCAAGTCTTCAACTGATGCAAACACAACCAAAGTGATGCAGCAAAATTGTCTGAATTTGAGAAGACCCCAGGGCCAAATCACGGGGCTTAAGAAGCCCAAGGGAGGTAACGCTTGCCTCTTACACTTGCGATGTGAACCATGGCTAGAAACACAAATGAAGTTGAATGAGCCTGTGGTTCTAACCTTGTGCTGCACCGTGACATCTGTCAGCTCTGTTTTTTCAGGCTTCTTCATTGGTGTAGTAGAAATGATAGGGATACTTGCCTTCTGTCATATACAAGCAGGATATGAAGACTTCTGAAAGCTATTTCCATACTGTCTACATTTTCTCCACGTGTCCTGCACCCTCCAGTCCACTGCAGCACCTTCTTTTGCCCTCACCAGTTATAGTCCCCAACAATTATCGTGTCCCAGACTGCGTCTGCATTTGGGAGGAACTTCATCTAAATGTCTAAGAAGATCGCTCCCTGTTATGGTTTGAAAGTCATTTTAGGGCTCCCTTTTGCCATTATGCCTTCAAACCCCTTAGCAGAGAGGCATGATGATTCACGCTCTTTCTATCCATATCCATGAACTATATACCTCCAGGGTAGGAAGAGGCTTTTGTACTATATTTGGAGTTAAAGTCCTCATTTTTGGCAATAGGCTTTACAGTAAGTAGTAAGGAGTATCCACTACTGCAAACAAGGGATAAAGAAAGTAGTTTTCATCTTAAGGAAAAAATAGATTATATCTTTTCTGAGCATGACCAGTGAAGCTGGCAGGTTTCACTACTTCAGTTTAGATCATTAACCTCTTTAAAGGAAATAGATTATAGAAATAGCAGCAGCCACTAACCAGCCAACATGCATCTCCAGCTGAAACAGAGGTGAGAGATGATGCAGAGTCTCTCTGGGGCAGGAACACCTAAAGGTGATGATTCTCATGCAAGGGACAAGTTGGAGCTCAAGGGCAGAGGCAGGCTGTGATCTGAAGGCGGCCTGGCTTTGGCAGCACTGTCACAAAGTTATGTTTTCTGCACCGCAGTGACTACCCCTGCCAGGTGATCTGGGTTAAAACCACAGTATTGAGGCATGGAGCAGGAAGAACCAGCTAGGGGCAGAGAGGGAAGGTATTTCCCTTAGCTGATACCGCCACCAAAACTCAAGTGTTGGAAAATGCTGATTTGAGGAAGGAGTCCGAATAGCTTTGGTGCACCACCCTGGAAGGAGTCTGAGAGGGGCAGGAGGGGGACAATGCCTGCCTTGGGGTAAGAGGCTCTCTGGTTGTTCAAGTCTTCCTTTGATCAATGAAGCTGACTTTCTACATTCTTGTAAATAAGCAAAAATTTCATCCAAGGTGCCTGAGTCCATTAATAATTGCTCCTTCTAACTGTTCAAGACCCAAAGATTTCATCAAGCCACTTAACAAGTCAAAAAGCAGTCACAGCTCCCAAGCCTTGAGTTACCAAAGATCTCTTGCCTGGTGACTTTTTAAAATCATTCCTGCCATGAAAACATGGACAGTCTGGACTCTACAGTGAAAGACAGAGTCACATTTCCAGCCTCAGCTAGCAGATCTGTAAACACGGGAGACCAGAGTCTTTGCAAAGATGCCCAGTTAGCTCATTCTGCTCTGTTGCCAGTGCGGTGTTGGAATAAATAAAATGCTCACCTATTGCTCAACAGTACCAAAAATAATTTGTAAAGCAAGAGGGATTGAAGCTTTATGCACTTACACAAACAGTGAAAAGAAGATAATGAGCTTTAAAAAGCAGCCCACACCTCTTGTAATACCTGCAAACAATGTGGAGTGGGCACACTTTTTCTGTTCTCCCACGATGTGCACCCTTCTGTTAAAAGGGGGTTTTTTAATGTGCAATCCAAAGCCAAAGCAGCTCCTCCTGTTTTACTCTTTTGTTCATGTGACAAGATCGTCCCTTCTGAACACCTCTGGTGAGAGGGAGCCCTTGATGAAATGAGCTACTGCCTGAAACATCCTTTCATGCTCCTGTGGGGCGGTTTGACTGCAAAAGGTTTGCACGGACAGCCAGAGCACTGCTGGGACTGTGTATTCTCACTTTGTTCTCCTCCTCTCTCCCCCAGGCTGATTCTGTGAAGTACTGAGCCCTCCTGGAGCCAATGGGAGTTAAAAAAGTGCTCAACATCCTTCCAGCTTTGGCTACCTCATAATATAGCCATTAATGTATGCACAACCTATTTTTAGAATCTGTAGCATGTTTTCTGGGTAAAAAACTGCTTGAAAGACCCCTTCCTCTCCCTCAGAGTTGCCATTGAATTTGATTTAATAGAAGAGCCTGAAATTCTTTCCATTAAAAAGTGTATTATAAATGCTCAAGGAGCTGTAACTGCAGTTGAAAGCTAGGTATATTCCTGCCAAAGGGTAAACTAGCTTCATCTAATAGGAGAATATTTCTAGTGGAACAATTTACCCTTTATGAGCCTTTTTCCTAGAGACAACATAGAAAGTATATCTTCACTATGTTTTCAGCAGAGCAAAATAAATTAAATATACCTGCAGTTTACTAAAAAAACCCATTGGCATAAAAATATGCAAGACAAAATTTATCTGCGTTTTCAGACTATTAGCCTAGTGCAATCAGCCAGTTGGGCAATAAAAGGTCCACAGTACTGGCATTCAGTATGGTTTGTAATGATCCTTTGTATGGCCTAACACTGCAAATTTGTATTGCACATCGGAATAGAAAGCCCTAAAGTGTTCAAAAAGACGAGCATTATTATTCCAAGTCTGCAGAAGGGGAGACAGAGCCACAGTGCAGAGAAGGCAGCCTGCCTAGGACTGCAGAAAGAGGTTGTCCTAAAGGTTGAAATATTTGTAGCACTTGGCACATGGCCTTGCATACAACCCTTCGAGAACATACTGTTTTGCAGGGGAAAAAAAAAAATCACATTGCATATGTCCACTAGAGCTGTAAATGCACAACAGAGCCATTTGCACATGCTAAGAAATCTTAGCTTTTTTTTTTTTTTTTTAAAGGGTGAAGCTGCTCTAATGTTCTTCCATTTTTTTTCTCATTATTGTGAAGAAAAATCACTCAGTTTAAAAATGGTAGGCGGAGGATAATAACTTCAAATTGGGCATTTTTTTTGCTACTGTTGTTAATAATTGGAACAAATTCTTCCTTTGCTCTCGCTACACTACCCCAGAATAAACTATTGGCTTGTTTTAGATGCCAAAAACTCTGTTTCCTAAGCAGTGGTAACTCTTCCTTAAAACATACGAGCAGTCCAGCTGACCGGCAGCAGCCTACTCATACTTTTAAAATTAAGGGCACGCTGAGTGCTTAGCTATGTGAATATGGAGCCCTTCAACATCTGCTCAAGGCAAGGAGAAGTTCTCAATGAAAGAAACACATAAGGAAGTCACAGCAACAGGAATGCTTAGTATGAAAGACACGCAGGATTGGACCCTGAGCCTGATGAATAAGTATTGCTGAATTGCATTCATTCACATAGCAGCATCCGTAAGATACAGCTCATCAGTACTTGCTGCTTCAAATACTTCAAGTCAAAACAAGCGTGAGTGATTTGATGTGTCTACACGGCATAATTAGAGATGTAAACAATGACTGCCATTGCAGAAACTAGAGCAATATGCTAAGTAATTACCTGAGTTATTTCAGTCTGGCTATATTCTGCATCATTAGTATAATTACGGGAATTAAATTCAAGCCCATCATACCTTTGGTAGTTCAGTTTGTGCACAACAACCTCATCCTCGGTTTTTATGATGTTTCCTTGATCACCAGGGTGGCCCGTGCTCTCCCCCATTTTTCTTTATCTGAGCCACAAAGGAAAGACCCATTAATGAAAACAAGGTTAATTATGCTTTCATCAGAATGGCTTCAGAAGCGATTCCTTCTGAGAAACAGCGGAGTGGGGAGTCCATTCATTCTGTTCCCTTCCTCCTTAAAAACTAAAGTAAAACCACAGAATGAATGTCTCTATTTACATTTCAGAGTTCTTTTCATGCCTAATATGCCCGTGTGAATGTACCAAACATGAGTGAAGCGTGAATAATATGTGACTATTTTTTCCTTTTTTTTCCCTATATTGCTCAGCACTCTATTTTTCTAACTCTTCCCAAGAGCAAGAAGGAAACCATTTCCCTGCCCCCTTCCTCTTTGTTTCTTTTTCTTCTTATTCAGGACGGGGCTTGTAGTGAATCTGTTAGGACTATTGTGCTATATTCATCAGTTCTACTTGGTGCAGCTCATGTGTGAATTGAGGCTCTTTTCTCCATGAGAAAAGATATTTCCCTTTATAGTGTTCTAAGTCAATTACTGTGTTGGCCTTATGTATTTTTTTCCTTCCAGCCAGACATATGATAAGTATTATCCCTAAAGCCCTTTTTATTATTTGTCATATTATAAAGACCAGAGTACCTTAAAGATACATATGGTTTGGTTCATGTACACTTAACGCACACTGAAAAAGGTCATGAAAGGTAACATAGCACCTTCTTCTTACAAATAAAGGACAAGATCTGATGGACAATTCTCATCACTCTCAATGTAAGGAGGTTAACAAAGAACCTACAAAATTTCTGTGTTTGCATAGGACAGTGACAGTTTTTCCCTTAAACAAATAAGGCCAGTTACTTCAACGATGGGTTGACTCTCAACTGAACACACTGTGAAGCCTCAGAGGAACACGAAGAATGAAGCAAAGGACATCATACAGTGGTTTTAGTACAGATTGCTGGAAAAACAACCTCTACCCATGTTAAAAACCTTTGGGCCTGATCGCATAGATGCTCCAAGCACAAAAAATCCATTGGGTTTCAGCATTAATGATATTTTGTTTGTTTTATTTGGGAGAAGATGGGACGCAAAGCCAGTGGGAGTTGTCTGGTTCTTGTTTCTGTTCAATGCAGGTATAAAGCTCATTGTATTCCAGTGCTAATCCCACTGGACACCAGCTTAAGTTTCAAGCGGAGTCAGGCCCAAATTAGACCAACTAAAAAATCTACAGAAGCCTCCGGGTTTCAGCACACAATGTTGTTACGTCCCATGGGACAGAGCCAACAAACACTGCAACATGGTGCACCAACCCAACTCACTTCGTGGGAGAGGGAGGGTCTTTACGGTCAGTACCAAAAGTACAAGTCCCCAATTTCTGCTGCAAGTGGAGGCTATGCAGCAGAAATTGCTGCAATATCCTACTGTAAGATTACTGTAAATGCAATGCACGTTTTCTTTAGGCCTCCCCAGCACAGTTTTACCCCTAGTCATCACTATATGAGCCCAATGCAGTCCTTAGTCCAAGACCATCTCTTCTGTTGCTTCAGTGAAACTAATACAAATATAAATTAATTATATTAGAAGTTGGCAGTTGTGCATGCAATCATTGACCCCAGAAAACAACTGGAAATTAAAAGAGTTCAAGGAGCCCTCCCCTAGAAGGACTAGGTTTTAATGGGAATAGTTAAAAAGAATTTGACTTTAAAAAATTAAAGATGTAATACAATGAGTAAGCAAGGAATGATGCAATACAGACTTCTTATTGAATATGCATATTGTCTAAGCAGAATCAAAAATTAACAAAAGAAGAAATCATAAATATCTAAAGATAAAAGAAAAAGGTTTCTGAAGAACTCTAGTAGGGAATTTACCAATGAGGGCTGAAATCTTCAGTTCAGGTACTTCAATTCAGGGACTAACCATAAAAGAGATTTTCACAACCTCTGTAGATGGGAACCTCTGCATGAACAGGGGTTCATTGCTGCAGGAACACCATTTTGGTGCCAGACGCTTCTTTTATGCCAGACCCTAACACAGTCATGATTAACATTAAATGATTTAATTACATAAGGCAAAGAGACAGGATAATATAATCTTATCTTAATCTAAGTATGGTAAAAATTGCATCTACTGGCTAGTTTGTTGATCAAGCTGCCTCTCGTCAGTTGTTGCCTGCAAAACACTAAGGCTTGTTTTTTCTCTCCTACTGCTCAGGTTTCTCAGTTGTCTTACTTCCCGTTACCCTAACTCAAGCTGAGGTGACACAAAGTGGCTAGAATGGTTACTTGTAGCTGCTAGACTAGAACTTGTATTTTTTCTCCGCCAATCTTTAGTGAACTTCCTATGTTAGTTCTTGTGTTCTCTCATGGTAACTACTGCACTTAGGCCTACTAAAAAAGTTAAGATTAAATGAGAGGTACATACAGTTAGCTAGATGTTTCTTATCCAAACAAGAGACGTACATTCCACTATTACGTGCAATGTTCTTTGAATTGTATTTACTTTTGGAAACCTGTCTGACAGTGTATATTCCCAGTGCATGCTCTGTTTCAAAAAAAAAAAAAAAAAAAAAAAAAGAAGGTAATGGTTTTGTGAGGATATGTTTTCTTTGCATTTCAATTGCTTTCTCATAGCATTTGTGATCAAAAACCCATAATGCTGCTTGTGCATTGAACCTTCTGAACAAAAAGATCTGGAATTAAAAGCACTATTAGTATTAAAAGGATACTGTTTGTTCACAGGGTCCCAAATGCAAAGCAAGATTTGTTAGTTGCTGCAAGAAATTTCTAATAATTCAGCTTGCAGAACTGGATGGGAATAGAGGGGGAACAGTCTTTGTGAGGACTAAAGGCAATGGGGGACGCCTTCTCCCTCAGCCCTAACGATATTCCCCATAAGAATTGGAAGTTTTTCTGCCTCTGAACATTTTGGAGTGACGTAACTACACAAACACAGCTTCATCGGTGCAAATCACTAGGGAGCTCTGATTGCTCCCATGTACAACTATGTGTCAGCACAATTAAACACAGATGCCAATTAAGCCCATGCAGAATTAAGCACAGAATCGGAGCTTTATAGCAAAATGCTTCAATGGGACCAGAATTTCAGTTATCTTTTTCTTCCTAAAAGGAGTCACCAGGAAGAATCTAGAGAAGACAGAGGCATCTGCATAGATGAAAAAGAGATGAGAGACCTTGGGAAGGCCTACAGGGAATAAGAAAACTGACAGTCCAAAGCTTCAAAAGCACAGCCGCTTTCTTGCCTTTTTAGCTGCAGAGAAAAATCAATGCTAGGGCCTTGTACCCTCCTATCCTGAAAGGAAACAAGAAACACAAAGGCAAACCAGCATAAATATCAGCCATCTGCTTGGGGGGAGCTGCCAGTAGCATGGTTTCCAATAGGTGATGGACGGACGCAAGCCTGTCCTTCTGGCAGGTGGGGCAGCGGCAAGCTTTTGTTCCTGCCTGGCGTTGACTCACAAATGCCACCTTCTTTCAAGCAAGAAGTTGAGCAACTTCTCTCTTTAGGGTGGCTTGATTCCACCACATGCCAGAAAAAAAACCTCTCTCCAAAGTAGTTAAGAACATAACTATTTTATATACAGCCAGCCACTTGTGCAGCAGCTGAGTAAAGCAAAGGAAACTCTTTCGACTTCCTCTTCTCCACAGTTTTCATTTTAAAAAAGCATGTTGGTGTGGGGGGAGAGATTCAACTGCCTCCTAATTGTTTCCCGGCTTCCTGTCAAAAAAGTCTGGACCTAAATCCCAGGAAACTTCTCACTCCTTGTCTGAGGTAGGACTCAGGAGAACAATAGCTGGCTACAATCAATGGTGCTGCAGCAGAGACTTGTTAAAATACATGTTTGCATTGCTGTCATCTTCTACTGAGAAGTGCCAGTATATAATAGCAGCACATAACAGTTACAGCAGAAAAGTGTTAGTAATTCTAAGTACCAAAAATCACCAACTAATTTATCTTTTAGCTTCGCTGATAATTACTAGCAAGAATCATCTCCCTTTAAAAAGAAAACCAGATGGATGGAAAAAAAAGGTCTACAAAGAAATTTACCCCAGTACAACCCAAACCCACAGCACAGTGTGGTTTAAAACAGAAGAGCTCATTTTTTCCCAACGCCATCATTTTTCATCTTGATTTCACTTCCAAGGATTGGTGATGCCATAACACCTGAGATGGTGAAACAGGGTGGCCCTAGAGTCATTATTCTTCATATCCTTCTCAATGCTATATCACAACCTTCAAAACTGATAAGCAGTTTCTTTCAGTGTAAGCCCAAAGGCTATTTATCCCATAGCAGTTTTCCACAGCAATATTTGGTATGGTTGAGTTGGCCTAATTTTCCCAGAAAAAGCAAGCCTTCTTTGCCTCCTGGAGCAATGACAAAGTTGTCCAGCACGGGAGACAGAGCCCTAGTAGCTACCCCTTCACATGGTTGCCACCACCAGACAAGAGACCCCAGCACATGACCGAGGGAAATAAATATCAGAATGCATAATAGGCTATGTCATTCTATAAAGTTGCCATTGTCTCCAGCTTACTTCCCACCATTGTCAGCATAAAACTATTAAAAACACATAATGCTTTCCAGGTTGCTTCAATACACATTATAACATCTCCCCTATAGAGGTATTCCTCTTCAAATCCTGCTCAGATATCCCTTCATAGCAGGGCACATAAAAAAAGTAGTAGGTTTGAGGCTGACTTCTTTGAGAAAAAGGTGAAGTGTCATCTCTTATTTTTCTCTCACATTGCTGACACTCAGTTGAGTCTCCCACTCAGCACTGAGATCATCCAAGATATCAGCTGTTCCCACTGATTCAGAAACTTGAAAAACCAATTCTGAAAACAGTGAACAGGACTGGAGGCCCAGATCCTATTTGTCTGGCTTTAAGGCAGAACCGCACGTTTAATCAGTCCTTTCTGCAAGAAAGCATGAAGCATAGATGTGGTTGTATAAGCATCAGCGGCTTACTTGGGGAGATCCGGTCAGACCTCAGCACATCAGATAAATTAAGAGGCCAAGCGGAGCATAACATCCTCAGTCCTGTTGAGAACTGGGAGATCTGATGATTAAACTGTCTCAAAATCAGGCTGCTTACTAGAAGCATCTCTGCATATGAATGTCTGGTGCCTACCCACAGGCGCTCAAGCTTGACCAAGTCACACTGCCTAAAAATGTCAAGATCACCAATGAAATCTGTGAAAAAACAGGAATAAAACCCTTATTGTCCTATCACCACAAGGCTTGCTTTCTTTCTTTGTTACAGTAATTCATTTTGTACAGATTTAACAAGCTAAATCTTAAAGTCCTCCCTAAACCAGATTTGGAACCAAGTTGCCCTGCATACTAGCTGGCATAGCTGAGGTCAGAATTCAGACTTTGATTCTTCTTCATTCCTTTCCAGGCAGCCCTCCCGCTCCTTCAAAATAAAGTGTAGATGCCAGTTACAGAATTAAGAGTTCATGTCTACATGAGTAATTAGAAGTGCATGTTTTTGCTGTACTTTTTGCCTTATTAATAGCACCATGGTATTTCTGGAAAGTAATGGTGGCTTTAACAACTAATGATCACTTTAGAAATAGAAGTAACACTTTGCTTTTCTTTTCCTAATAGGATTCAAGAAACACAGTGTGCAGTAGAAACCCCTGTTGTGCATCTCAGTCTCCCATGGTGATCATTACCAGGGCACACATGTTTAACAGAAGTGCCATCACCACCTTTCTATTCCCAAGGAGAGGAAAGACCGCTGGAAGCAATTCATCACAGTTATTAGGCCACAGGTTTCTTGTGCTCAGAAAGGATCACCGAGCTCTTAACTCCTTAATGAAATGGCCTTCAGAAAGCTCAAGGGCTTGGTTCTGCGCCAGGGAGGAATACTCTGAGGAAGAACCCCTGGCTTCAGTGCTGGCTGGTGCCTGCCTGGCCGGGGACCAACACTGCTGAGAAGGACCTAGGGGTGGTGTTGTGCAGCAACCTGGGCACCAGCCACAGCCTCCCTGGCAGCCAGGAAGGCCAGCAGCATCCCGGGCTGTACCAGTAGCATCATGGGCAGCAGATCAGGGGCAGAGATTATTTACTTTTACTTGGCATTCATGAGACTGCACCTAGAATATGACATCCAGTTCTGGCCCCAGGGCGAGAAGAGGGCAGTCATGTAGGACAAGTCCAGGGGAGGGCCAGGGGCTGGCACACAGGTCTATGAGGAAATGCTGAGGGACCAAGGCTTGTTCAGCCTCAAGAAGGGACTGCTTCAGGCACCTGACAGCAGACATCCAGCACCTTTGAGAAGAGACAAGGAGGGAGGTGCACAGCAGAGAGACAATGGCCACAAATTGAAACAGGGATAGAAGGGGGAAAACTGCATCAGGACAGTCACGCAGTGGCTCAGGTTGTTGAGAGAGGTTGTGCAACTGCGGTCCTTGGAGGATTTCAGGACCTGACTGGATAAAGCCCTGAGCAACCTGGTCTGATCTCATCGCTAATCCTGCTTTGGGCAGGAGATTGGACTAGAGACCTCCTGAGGTCCCTTCTAACCTAAATGGTTTTATAAAAAATTACAAAACAATAGAATTTGCAAGATACCTACACAAACAAGTAAAAAAAATCCACCCCTTGTCACAGTAGAACAGTAAAGTTTTAGGGAGCATGATTTTTCAGATGCAATGTATAAAAACAAATCAAAACACCCCCCTCTTCCTCCATAACATGTAATATTGAGGCATTATACTAAAATCTACTCCAAATATCATTATCTGACACTTAAACTTTGTCCTGACCAGTCACTTCAGATATTAATACATTTGGGATTCAGAAGAAAGAAATCCTTTCCTTTCTTCTGGCAGGTATTCATAGCAAAGCAAAGAAGGGAGTGCATTATTAAAGCTTAACTGCTCTTGAAGCTTTTGAAATAGGACTTTTGCCTGTTTCTTCCAAGAAAATCCCTGCTCCCCTGCCCTACAAACATAAAACCAGACTAAAAACACTAGTGTCATCCAGGGAGATTCTTATCCTGTTTACACTGGCCCGAGTCTGAACAACTCCCCAGAATCGAGGGGAATCAAGAAAGAAATTCCTCTTGATCTACACCATGGGGACTGAGAAATGCCCACCCCACTGAGTCTCAGCATAAATGACTGTACAAAAAAAACCCCAATCAAGCTAGGTATTGCTTAAGAAGAACGAAAAGGCATCAAAAGAAAGCAGTTAGGCCATATCACTCTTTGTTGGCACAAGTAGGAAGCTGCATAACATTCTCAGCTCCTAAAGTTATGTGCCACATCAGTTGGCCAAAGGGGCCTGTAGGACCTGAGCAGGGAAGGCTGCTCTCCACCATCTGCACAAGGAATTCAAAAGTTCTCTCGGCTGTACTTCTTGCATGTCCCATCAAAGGGCCAGACAGGGTACTGCCTTCTCACAGAAATGAAAGGAGTCAGAAACCACTTGCAGCTCATACTGCTGCATTAGCTCTTTTAACATCAAAAACCATGGGCCTGGCTTAATTCTTCATAATGACCTAGATCGGCGATGACCAACTCGAGAAAGATGTGCAGGATCAGGTTCCACATGAAGAAGAGTTTTTAACTAGATCCTGGGTGGATTATAGGTTTTTGATCTGGAAAGACCATCTGTATGGCAACTTACAGGGTGAAGAGTAAGCTCTGTGCTGAAAACTTACCTCATTCCATGCTTTGAAATGCTACACTCTGTTTTCAAATTAACTCCCATTCCTGCTTGACTAATGCAAGTTTAAATACTCCTTCATATACATCTGTATTTTAAAAAGCATTCCAGAATGAACCCCCTCCACCCCTCATGAAAAATGCTTTGGGGAATTTGTAGGAGGATTAGAGCTTTAACAACAACATGCAGAATAAAATATTAAAATCATATAAAGCCTTTTCAGAAACCAGCCTTTCAAAAAGTGACATTTTCTTTGGCAGTTCTGTGGTAGAAAGCCCTGCCCATGAATCTTCTCTGCTTTGAAGTCTTAGCACTTTTGCAAAATAGGAAAAATTGAATCTGCAGCAAAGGGACTGTAATTATACTCCATCATTCAAAATAAGGGGGAATAAAAAGCACATGCTTCCTTGAGTCTTAAAGCTGTAATGATCATGGCCATGAAGGAGATGGTAAAGCCTCGGGATAAAATTCCATCTTTTCTGAAGTTGACAAGGGCTCTACCATAAGATTTCACACTCAGGATTTCACTCCAAGGGCTTGAACCTGGCCTTGTGCTGGTGTAGGTCTCGTTTTAATGTTGGCGTGCAATGACGCATAACTCCCACATTTCAAAGGGAAAAACCCTGGGTGCAAAATTCTTCTTTTCCTCTGCCTCACCCACACAAAAAGAAGCATTCAAGTCTTTAGTAAATAATACAGGAATTTTCAATAAACAGAAAATAAATTTTTCTACATTCAAGAAGAACAAATTTCAATTCTAGGTAATATTTAGCAGCCTGTAATTACAAGAAGTTTACAAAGCTTTTCCTTGCAAAACACAAGGGATAATTAAACTTCTTCCTTCAGAGCAAATATGACATCCTTCACTATAACCAAAGTTATAAATGGGGCTAATGAAGAATTTTATTATGTGTATGGACTGCCTTCTTTTCAGGAGGGTGCTGTGCGTCTCCAGCATGCTCTTCCAGACAGGGGAAGATGTTCCAGAAACAGATCTAGTGTTTATAATGGGGAAGAAGGCCAACGATCACGAATGATTGTGTAAAATAGAGATTAAAAATAGTATTTTTACATTGTATATACATCCTAGTAGATGTAAGAAGGAACTATTAACACTTGGAGGATTTAATTCTTCCCTTTCTTGTAATGTTTCCAGTGTGAATTTTTGGGGTTCCTACCAACAATCAGTGACAGAAAAACAAAGAATAACATTTAAAAATGGAAATCCCATTGCTCAGTTTTACTTGTCTGCAAAAAACATATTGCACGCAAAGGAAGACGAAGTCAAAAGAGAAAGCAACAGTTTCTCCTGGTGTGGTGGGAAGCAGAAGAAAACCTATGGTGTATTTGCTGGCAATCCCTCGCATACCGTCCTGAAGCATGTTGTAATAGCACCTCTCAACTGCATTTAGGAGCAATTTCACCTTCACTATACTTCAAGTGACAACTTTCATGAACAGTGCCTCATTACAACATATTGTCATGCCTGTGCAGCATCGTATGTTATCCTGTATAGGCATGCATAATGATACACTGAAGATCAGTGATACAGGTCAGACATGGTACGTATTTACCACTTGGTTCAAAAGGAAGCACATTTTAATGCTACTGCTATCTAGTCTTATCACATATATTTTGTTAAGCATTCATACCTTGCTTGTAAATTATGTTTTGCATCACGCCCATAACCCTGTAATTCTGGTTGGATCACATCATCTGCCACAGATTGTTACCAAGATCTCCCCAGAAGTAATACAGTTTTGGAAAAGCTTTTTTAGAAGTCTCTCAGTTCATTCCTTCTTATCTCTCATCACTTCCGGTACAGAACTATAGCTACAACACAAGAGCACCTCTTAATACAGTACATTGCACTTGGCATATAATTCACGTACTCTTTTGCAACAGACAATATTATGTTGTTGTTATGTTCGATTGTGCCTCGAGTAAATCTCAGCAAGATATTACAAACATTTCAATTTTAGATTTATTCTCAAAGACATTCTCCTTGGGTAGTTCTCATGCCCCATAATTTACCTTCATTTTAATCTACTTTCAAGGAGTAAACCTCAAATGTCCTTGCTGTACCCAAAGAGAATTAAACATACAGGAAATGCTAAAGCCTGTAATATCATCATCTTCTCTTCTGCCATGTCGTTCCTTGTCCTGTGATACATGATGGAGTCATTCCCCTGAAAGCCAAGATGGGACAGTATAAAAGGAAACAGGTTCTGTTAAACTATTGCCACGCTTAAATGACACACAACGCTCATGGTCATTGACTGTGAGTAACGAAGTAGTCATTTAAGTGGCAGTAAGTCCTGTTTTTGGACTATGTTAGCTCTGCCGGGGTCATTTGGACTAATAAATGAAGCCAGATCTTTCCCTGATATCTATTGCCCCCCAAAAAGAGAGATCAAATTATTTCAGACTAGCACGATATAATATTATTACAGCATGTTGCACTGAATCACCTAATACTTTCAGACTCATGCTGACCTCTCTCTTTGCTGCTCCAGTACCCTCAGAAGTAAAGGGACCAAAACACTTGGGTGCAAGATCTTCCACTATGTAGAATACATCCACATAGTCTTAAAGCTGATATCTGACAAAGCGTCAGAATTCAAGAACTTCAATAATTTACCGTAGTTCAAAATTAAATAGTCCTTATACCACGTAGCAGCAGAAAAATGTGGTCCAAAAGATGTTATGGAAGAACAGTATCTACTGCATGTTCCATGTTGTCATTTTCATTAAGATCATGCGGATTTATTATTTGTCTTACTGTAGGTTCTAAAAAAAAATAAAAACATCAGGGCCTAAAGAAAGAAAGAAAACAAAGTTCTGATTTGGTGTGCCTATTTAAAGATAAACAAACCCCCTGCTTATGCATGCTCTTTCCTTATCTTTCTGACATCACTGGATTTTGGCTTATGTGCTTTTTAAATCCTGCCTGAAGAAAACACTTTCCTAATTGGGGCCTAAATAGTTCAGAAGGCAAACCTGAGGGTTAAAACACAACAACAGGATCATCAGCATTTTGCAGTTAAGGAAACAAGAGAAAAGGAGAGGAGAACAGCAAGGCTGAAGGTGCTCTGGAGCCTCAAAGTCCTCTTGGTGTCACCTTGGACCTCCACTGCAGTGTGCCCCTGCAAATACAACCGGGAAAAGTATTTTTAGATCACAGGAATAGAAGAGCTTTTCTTCACCCCAAGTATTGTGTCTAGTCAGCTTATTTGTCCTTCTTAACTTAGTCAGTCATAAATGCTGGAGTGGAAGATGACATCTGACATTCCACAGTAATTGATTGTGATTTCATAAAAGCATTGTTATGTTATTGGTTCAGACAGAAGGAAATTGAAATAGATAAATAATAGTTAACAATTACACATATACCAACTATAACCATGCTATGTACTTGTAAAACCCTTCATTCAAGGAATTACACCACATCTGATTAAATATGATGGAAGATACATGGAAAGCATATGTAATAATGTATTTTAGCAGTGACAAGTGTTCCTATTCACTAAGTAGTTCAAGTATAACATGGACAGACACTCTAAAAGGTTAATTCAGAATAAAACACTGAACTAGGATCAAGGAGATCCACCTCTAATTGTGCCCAGCAACAGAAGTTTCTCCTGAAACTTTTAATGAGTCTCTTCTAATCAGCATTATCTGTGAAATGATTTTCTCTAGTCCAAGAAACTCCAGTATTTCAGTAACTTTCCTTAGTTCGTGTCAGTGCCATAGGCTCTTCACTGGGTTAGCAGAGACCAAGCCCGAATGCCTTGATACAGACCAAGAATTCATATGTGATCTTCTAAACTTCAGAACGTTTTGCGGGGGTGCAAATGACCGGTTTGGCTATAGGACTTTGCCTTTGATAATTCTCTTCCGTAATCAAAATTCTCATCCCAATAACGGATTTCCACTTCTAACGTTGCAGAAGCACAGATAGTCAGAAATCACTCTTCAGTTCAATTCCTCTAGATGCAGACAACGTTTCTCTTGGTGTCTTTACAACCCACAACACCATGAAGTATGCATTTAGCTTTGCTAAAGCAAAATGCCCCAGAAAATGGCATATTCAGGACCCCACGAATACAGCTCCCTTCAGCTGCCTGCAGAGCAGAGCCCAGTTTAGTATGTTATGGTCCTTTCTTGTCCGCACACAGCAGTTCATTAACCTCTAGGTCGTCCTGATGAAAATCCTTGTGAGACCAATCCAGACTGCAGACTGGACCAGGTAAAAGAAGAAAGCCTTGGGTTTGTTAAAAAAAAAAAATAAAAGGTGGTTTCACTTTTCTGGTTGCATAGCATGGCCCCACAAGCAATTGCTCTGGCTCCTGTTTGGAAGAGGAGGGCAGCAGAAACAAACCACACTCTAATTTAGTTGGTGCTGTATTCTAGTTTCATTTTAGTCAGCAGCAAATCTCACATTTGCTTTATCGGATCTTAAGTTTATACATGTTTGCTTCTATTTGTCACTTCAAAAGCTCAGTTTGTCATAACTGGTTCCTGCTCTGAGTTTCCCCTTAAGCACTTCAAATGCTCTCTGTCTAGACACTGCTTCTATATATCAGGTCAAAATTATTTTCTCAGTTGTGCTCAGCTCTGGGTAATAACTCCCTCCTGTGTGGTAAATGCTACAAAGACCTTCCCCTTCAAAAACTGAAAGCAGGATAAAAACGGTATTTTCCTCACATAGAAGTAGCCTTCCCCTCCCTTTGTAGACCCAAAGAAAAATGTTTAAGAATGAGTTTTCATTGAAACTCTTCCCACTTTCATTTGCCTTTGTTTTCATTTTGAGATATGTTACAAAAAAGAGCAGAAAAACATGCTTCTGTACTTGGTCGGTTGTTTTGAAATCCATCAAAAGTTTTTTCTCCTCAGTTTCATATCCAAAATGTTTTCCATGAAAAGAACATAAAAAGTAATAGAAAGCGATACCAGCTTCTCTTCTCTCCACCAGGAATTTAAAAAAAAAAAAAAAAAAAAAGAGGAAATTATGGTCTCTCTACACACAGTTACACACTGACTCTTATCTTCTCCGTTAGAAATCTAGGACATTTATGAGCATTTTATCACCCTATTCATTTCCCTTCATGATTTTATTCATGTTTGCAGAAAATGAAGTCTATTTTCAGTTAGCACTCCATAAGAGCATAAGCATTTTAAGGGCTCGTTCAGCAGAACACCTTATCAGAAGTTGTTCCTGTTCATACGAGTCAGATACGGCATTCCCAGGCACAGTGCAACCCTGCTCTGTAAGCAGCTCCATATAGAAAGAGAGATTCAACTTTGCCCGTTACTTCTTTCTTCAATAAAATTAACTGAAGGGTTGAAATTCCAAGGGTTGGTATGTGTTCAGCCAAGACCAGTGGGTGACTTCTGCCTTCAGCAGCAAGGAGGTAAATTCACCCTCACCAAGCGTGACAGTTGCCGACATCAGAAAGGAGCCTGGAACACCTTTAAAGTCAGGCTCAGCCTTTACTTCATGGATGCAAATCCAGAGGAATGCCATGTATCCCTGGAATTGCATTATCATAATGCATCCCATGTTGGATGATGGGATTTGGTCCACGTACATCAATAAAATTATTCTCAAGTTGAATCTTGGTTACTGGGGATAACAGAGGCATTTGGGTACACCAGGAGTCCAGCACAGAACCAACCTGGGCACACTGTCAAATAATGAATGCCTCTGTGAGGAGGAGAGGAAAAGGAAATTCTTCACACATATACAAACCAGATTTTTATCATTTGAAAAAGGTTCTTTTAAGGACACTCCGCAAGGATAGGTTTGGGAGGTTTTTTTGATAGCTGCTATGTCACTTCCTTCTTGTCTAGCAAAAGATGAATTGATGCTTTTTGACAAACTTGTACTCGCAACTCAGATAATTCCTAGCCAGCCATCACATACCATACAATTTAAAACAGCATAAAAATAAAATAATGTGGAAAGTTTGGAGTTTTTAAGAACAACCTTTTACAATTTCAGCTCAAACTTGCTGCCACCAAAGACAGTTGGTGCTCTGGGGCTTGCAACAGTGGCAGACTTAGCTTTCAGCTCTGGACACTTGATCCAAAAAGAGCTTATTTTCAGGTCAGTTCTTCTGAAAGTCTAAGTCTAATGGTAGAGGACACTACCACTATACCATCATGTAAAGACCATTTCAGTTATAAGCTTAAGCTATTTTTTAATAGGAAATACTGGACAATACGTGCACTGGGCTTGCAGATGTATACATTTGGGAACCGGAACAAGGAAGAAAGATAAGAAAGATCTCTCTGTACTGCTGGATATTGGCCTACTGCTTTTGGGGAGTTCTGCAAGCTGCAGAACTGCAAACCCTATCAACTGCAAACCTGGCCTTGGTGACCTCAGTAATGCAAGGGAGCATTAGAGCTTACAATGTAGGAAAGAGAAGACTCCTAGGACACAAGACGTGGAAGGTTAGCACGAGCCAATGAAAAGGCATTTTTGTTACCTGAACATTCACCTACACTTTTGTTGCAAACATAAATGGGACAGTTTATTTGTAGGATACAAGAAGAAGACCATAGAAATGCCTTCTTTGAAAACTTTACTAACAGCAAAGCATTTATTCTAATACATTCAGCATGTCCTTTTGAGACCTATGATCCGTATGCATTAAGTTTTTATTGCTGCTTTAAAACCAAAAGGGTGTCCGGGAAGGCCCTGGATGCCTTAAGTAATGCAGACTGACTAAGAGCTAAACAATCTTCTCATGTGCAAGCTGATGTTCTTGGTACTCTGTAGCTTCCATCACTGCTGAATGTGATCAGTCCTAACACTGTAAGGAAAGCTAGAGACTTCTACGGGCAGAAAACTATTGATCTGAGTTGGAATGGGTTTAAGGTCCCCTCCCAACAAGATGGTGAGATAAAGAATGGCTAGTACTTTGTTGGCAGCCTGGGCCACATCTGCAGTTGTGCAGATCACACAACAGCAGGCATTAATACTCCAGTCTGCCACTGCTCCTTCTCTTACCTTAGCTCTGCTTGTCTCCTGGCATGCTTTAAAAGGTAACAGCCTGAAAGGCCAAATGGCACAGGGGAGAACTGGGCAGTTTGGGGCACATCAGAAACCCCTGGCAGGATGGAGCAGGATAGGGAGGAAAGGAGCAGTGAGAGACACACGCACTCCCCCGCAGTGAGAGCAAAGAGGCTGCTGTACAGCAAAGGGCAGCGCTCACAGCCCCTGCCAGGCAGCTGCGGGACATGCACTCTGAAAAGGAGGATGGTAAGACACACAGAAAGTTTGTAGTCACAAGAAGTACTGCAATGCAAAAATCCTCCCAAGTGCGATGAAATACAGCCTATGGGAGGAACAAAGCGTGTGACCTCGTAGTTCAAATGCAAAACCAAGTTATGCCAGTTCTTAGTAAGTGACCTGTTAGATGTACGTACGCATGCATAACAAGATGCGACAGTTGTGTGCAAAGGAAGAGCCAGCACCAGTGATCGGATATAAAATGACAAGCCTTTTCAAAATAATGTGTTTGTTTCAGATAAGGTTTAGATTAACAGGCTTTTAGGGTAAGCCTTTGCAGTCCATCTAATCTCACAAAGGCCACAGAGCTGTAGAGCTGGAAACCAAGGATTAAATCTGAATACAGTTCTAGATCAGTTTTGACAAAAACTACCAGAAAACTCTTCCAAGGTGGCAACAGCCACTGTGGAAAGATTTCCAGGGCTGTGTCAAGGCTCCTTTCAGGTCAGACCCCAGCTCCAAGAGGAGGTGGACCTTCTTCTCAGAGTTTCGGATCCTACCTAGAACCACCATCTGCACCTGGGGATTCACATTGGGAAAATACATGCATATATGCAACAGGGGAGAAGCACAACGTGCAACTTGAATTTCTCTCCAGGGGAAAAGAAAATAGCAGGTCACAAGAAAAATAAGAGATTCTATATAAAATGGGGAGAAGGTGGTTGCAATAAATGTATCAGCCCACGAACAGCACTTTCCAGTTTGGAGGCAATAGAAGTGCAGTCATGAGCAAGATTCGAGGCATGACAGAAAAAGTCAGAGATGTTAATTGCCAAGAAGAAAAACACCAGATGTGAAGCACCAGCTCATGAAATCACATGAGTTTTGCCACTGATTTCAGTGCAGCCAAGGCTTTGCTGCAGGTTTCTTTAGGGCAACCTCCGGTAATTTCCTTGGGCTGCAAAGGAAAGCGTGGAACTTCCTCTCTTTCCCTCCCTTGAGACATTTTGAAGTTTACTGAATAAGGCACAATGAGGACTTTGCATATGCCAGGGTAAATCACAGCCTTTGCGTAACTTCCACTGCATCTGCTGGAACAGTAGTCACACCAGGGTTAACTTTGGCTTGGTAACCTCAGTGGATGTCTCGCTCGTGTTGGCAGTCCCTCACAGAGTTTGTTCCTGCTGCAATGCATTATCTGGAAATCTCAGGTCTCTGTTAAAGACTGATTTCCAAACATCTCTTATGTCAAATTCATCAGGCTGCACTGTAGTCCGGGACAGAAGACGAAGGTAGCACATTTCATTAGAATGACTAAATATTACAGAATACGGCACAGGCATTAATATCTAGGACAGCTGCTCTCCCAAACCCATGCCAAATTTACATTTACATGATGTGGAAACCCTCAAAACAGAACCCAATAGATGCTACAAAAATAACTGTGCTCATTTCAAGCCTCAACTCCATGCATCTAGAAAAATCAGCTCTCTTTCTGTGACTGCAAACTAAAGGAATCTTGTAGAAAAGGAAGCAGCATCCATCGGTACAGTCCCACTGCCCTTTTGAAACCTTTTTTGGAGCCGTGCCCCTTCACCCAGAGCAGGTGTTCCATTTCTCTTCTGAGCTGCATGCTTACTCTCTTTCGAGAAAGTCAGCCACTATTTTCTGTCTTCGTATCTCCAAGCCAAAAGGGTTGCCTTTCAAGACAACCTGCAAAGTCCACAAGAAGCCTTCACTCTGTCTCTGGGCTCTATTCCACTTTGGTCCTTCATGGTCTAGAATAGCCTTTCAGACCTCCCCACGCCACGTAAACTCTTTAATAAACCTCCATCAGAAAAACATTTCTTGCATAGCTCCCCTGGAGCTTTCCTGCACTGAGGCAGGAAGAGGAAGAGGAAAGAGAAACTTCCATGTTTTGCTTGAGATCCTAGTTTGGAGCCTCTGAAACAGCACTAGTGCCTGCACCAGCATTTGTCTTTGCTGTACTAGCTTTTCCTCTTTGCAGGTTTTACATTGCTGCAGGATTCTTTCCCTTCCCCTCCTCCTCTGGCTTGCAGCCAGCTCACTCAGATAATTTCACCATTATCACCCCTTGAGTCAAGAGCTGCAACATGTCTCTCCAGCAAGTTCCACAGAGAAAGCCAAAAGAAATATGCATTGCACAGTCTTGCAACCAGAAGCCTTTGGCATATGCCCTCTGTCATGAGCCTCTGATCAGGCAGTCAAGATTATATCCTCCTCAAATCCTTTGCTTTGGGCCTGCTGAAGTGGCTCCCGTCTTGTGGACTCCTCCATGAGAGCCAGATAGCAGCCTGTTGACATCCTCATGATTAATTTCTAAGTACATTCAAATCAATACAGTTAACATTCAGGTAGGATGAACTTGTGTAAAGAAGTTTACACGACATTCAGATTTTTGATGAAACAACATCGAGAAACAGATACCTGAGAACTAAACTCTGGAGAAACCTCGATTTTATTATTTCTTCCTCCCTCACGTTCTTCTCTGCTTTCTCTCCTGTTCTGCATGGTTTCAAAACTCTTTCTTATTCCATGGAAATGTCCTCACCCTTGACTCCTGCCCTCCAGCCTTACAGGTTTTTCTGTTTTGCAGAGCCAGCGTGGGCCAGGGGAGGCAGGCGCTTCCTCCGGCACTCGAAGGGCCACTGTATTTTCAGCGGTGACTCGGCCCCAAAGCGAACCCCACAGGATAGGGCTGGCAGTGACGGCTTTCGTAGTCATGGTGCTGTACAGCCATGCTGGTTTTGAGCTGTTCTCTCCATAGTGAATGACCTGCCTGGGGGGAAGTGAGGTGTTGCAGCCCCCAATTTTTATTGTTTCTCCTCTTTTAATACCTTTAACTTCTGAGGACACTTACCCTGCAGCTCCAGATTCAAGCCCAAAATCCCATGCTTTCTTCACAGGAAAACCAACAACTATTCCTTGCTTCTGAATAGCTTGCAAGAGCCTAAACATTGCTTTTCCAACACAGATTGATCAATATTTCCACAGGGGAGGAAAATAATGGTCTATATTAATACTTTGACTAACACTCAAAGACACCAAGCAACAAATTGCATCCAAAATTTTTCTAAGCAGAAATGAAATCTAAAAGAAATCTCATTCTGCCACCCACAGCTTCCTAACCCAGGCACACCAGCAAAGGCACAGAACTAGAAAGAGTTCCCACAGCCACTTTCATTAGGAAAATGATATTACGATTTTCCTACCATAATATGAATTGTAATCTCATTCACAAAACACATGCTTAACTGTACCCTGCATCTTCTCAGAAGACCTGTGAATTGCTTGTTTGCACTATAGCAAGGGAGAGTAACTGCTATGTTTGGGACTGTTGCCTTGGTTGAACCTTCAAATGTGCTGATTTGTTACTTCTTCAGTTAATTTGTTTGTTTGTTCAAAATCACTAACCTATGAGGAAAGGAGTTTGCTGGCTACCATTATATTTAGTCCAGTGTCTACGGAGCATCTTACAATGTTGGTAAATATAATACTAGAGTAGCAGCAGCAATCCTGTAATTGAAAGAGTCATAAGGGACAACTATAATAAAAACTGGCAGCACAGACCCTTGGATTAGCTAGGCTGAATTTCTTCAGCTTATAAGGGCTTTGGAAAACACTGCAGAAAGAATTTTGAGATGTACTTGGTTTTAATTTCTCTACACATTGCCCAGAAGTCAACTAAATCACTGCTAACAGCTGCTGGAAAACCCATGTGATGCACAGTCAATTTTTTTTAACCTGATCACTTCAAACCTTCTCTGTGATTTTTTGGTGCTTGCTGTGTCTCTCATCTGGAGTTTGTGTAAGTTTCAAAGAATCCCAAACCTCACTTGAGGCTTGCAGGTGAACAGAAAACGTCATGACCATGCTGCTCTTCTTTGGGAAACAGCTGTCAAGTTAAGAAAAATATCTTCTGTTCTTAAATATTTTTCCCTGTCTGCTGTTTTCAGTTGACATCAGTAACTCAGTGCCAAGTAATTAGTCTAGAAGGTTCATCAGGATGCAGCACTCACACCATAATTCTTAGGGGGGAAAAAAAGAAATTAGAAAAGACCATCTCCAGTGAGTATTACTGCTACGCCATCAACAGCAGGGAGCCAAAGTGTCTGCTTCTTACCTGGAGGCTGAGATAATTGTATCGTGTGATCTTCTTGGCATCTGCCAGCTTGATGAAATAATAACCCAGAGCTGCTCCTGCACCCTTCCATGCTCTCATGGGTTTAGCCGCCATGCAAGCTCTTGTTTTGACTCATGTGGAAGAGGGTTAGTGCCAGTCTCCATCCTCTGCACTGACCGCAAAGCAAAGGGAAAACAACTAGGTCTGAATGCATCACTCATTAAAGACTGCCAGGGTTTCCTTTCACTTGAGATTGCAGTGCTCGGGGTTAAGAAGTTTTATTGCTATCACGTCAACATAGGAAGCCTTTGGTCTGTGAAATCACTCATCCTCACAGCATTTCCCCTCCTGGATCTATGTCCTTCAGCCAAGGCAATCTTCTGAGTATTTCACAATGCTGCAATTATCACTGCCTCTTAGCATCAAAGCAAGTACACAGTGAGGAAGCCTGCGTAGGTAACCGTAGGAATGGCTCAGGAGAGGCGGGAGAGCCAAGTTTGGTGAGCAGTGCTGAGTGACATTACCTCCTGGAGGGGTTCAGCTGCCTTCCCAGCCTGTAGTAAACACATCTTCCCCTCTGGCAGAAAGGAGGAGTCATCAATGTGTTACCTACTCCTGCTGCTATTTGTGAGCCTAATACAAACTTTGAGGTAGCTTCATAATTTACACAGAGAGCTTAATTAACTTCTAGTGGATCCAATTACAGGAGGGAGGGCTGGGCACAAAAGCAGAGGAAAGCACCACAGCTTCAATTTTTAAAGGTAATTAGGTGATATTTCCATGGCATTAAGAGGCCTAAATGTCATTTTCAAGAGTAACTTAGGTCCGCAGAGCCAGCTCTCAATGACGTGCAAGGGGATTTCAGTTGAGTCGCAGCCCGAGGTGAACTTCAGCTGTCCGCATCACATAGGCCATGCAAAAAGTGGCAGGACACCCAACAACCTGTAAAATCTGAGCCTGGGCCCTGATTCATTGCCAGCACTATTAAACTTAGCAATCTATATTTTATTTATTTTCTAAGGAATTCACCCCTTTACTCTTCCGTAGTAGAGGGAGCAAACCACCGATTAACTCATAAACCTGCTGGAGGGTGAGGGCAGTACTTCAGATGATACACTGTTGCTAATTATCTGATGATCTACCGGATCCAGCTTGTTTCAAAACACAAAGTGGTCTTTTCAAATAGTGAGCCAACCAGTAATAATACAAAGTATTTACTTTGGAGCTACAACTATTTGGAATGGAAATGTGATTTATCTTTATATATCCTTTAAATATCTTTAA
Source organism: Fregata magnificens (assembly GCA_013389945.1). Classification (NCBI taxonomy): domain Eukaryota; kingdom Metazoa; phylum Chordata; class Aves; order Suliformes; family Fregatidae; genus Fregata; species Fregata magnificens. The sequence continues at coordinate 87,939 of WAAD01016974.1, read as the reverse complement.
ATATCCCTGTTGTCTCCAAAGACCCCTTGGAAAGCATTCCTTTATGTGTCTGCGACAAATGAAACAAGGGGTGCATGAGAAATAACAGTCACTCAGGCAATCAGATTATTCAACAGAACATGAAGTCCTCAGTAATGTCAGGAGAGCTCTGCAACATAAAGAAAGCACGACTCTCTTAAGAAAATGGTTGTAGGTAACAAAAAAATACTCCTAGGAACATCAAAATATGGCCAAAGCATGTGATTTGTAGTAAAAGAATCTCAAAACTGTTTTGAGAAAGCACCTCACTGAAAAGCTCAGACTGCAGAAAATTTGCTACCTCTGTGGAGGTATTTGGTCCCGATTTTCAGAAGCACTGCTTTCATGAGAGTCGCAGTTTCATGGCTCTTCTACTGTGGATCATGCATAAGCAGCAAGAAGTAAGATGAAATGACCCCCTCAAGTTTCCCAATAATGCCATGAAATGTTGGAGAACTGCCCACAGTTTGCCAGTGGAAGCCTGGACCCCCTGAAGGCCTTTTGTATGAAACCGCCCCTAAAACAGAGCATAAAAATGGATCCTTTGCAAAAGGCTAGACCCTGCGAGACGCAGGCTGTTGCTGAAGGGGAACACCCCCAATCAAGGGTGTGCAACAGGGTATGGGATGGAGCTGTATGTGGGGAAACACGTGATGCGGGACTGCAATGAAGTACAAGAACCGGGTAATAGGATATGGCTATGGTTTCGTATAAAGGCCCAGGTCCTTTTCAAAGCATCCTGTTACTTTAAGCGCATGCCTGAAGTCCTGAATAAAGGCCACTTGAGGCAATGATGCAGACCCTGGTAATGGCAGTGACATGAGTAAGAAGTACCATATGCCTTGGAAAGGAGTAATTTTATCAGGAAATAGACAGCAAAAGCCAAACAATACCCATAAAATCTGAAGCCGCCAGAATATAATTTATTTCCCCAGGAAAGGAACTTTTCATGAAAGCTTAGAAGGTTCCATGTATTTTCCCAGCCCCACAACAGCTATTTTCCACATGGCACACGGGCCAGACCAAAATAATCAGTCACATAACTCTGCTCTGGTCACAAACAAATCCTGGCAAAGTTAATCTGGGTGTGGACTTTCCCGTATAGGCCCTCCACATGCAGTTGGCTTCATGTGCAGACCCCACGCATTTCTAGGGGTCAGGTAAGACTGACAACTTAGATCCAACTCCAAACATGTCACTAACTTGAATCAAATCCATTTTCTCTTAACGATAGACTTCTGGCTATGGGCTGAAGGATACCAGTGACTGTGTGGACCACTGCATGCAAGGCAATGTCAGATCCGCGGTGGGAATTGCTGTGAGCAACTGGATGCTGGGCAAGAAGGGATGGAGATAACCTACGATGCCTCTGCCCACATGCGGAGGTTATTTCTGCAGCTGGCAAAAAGGTTCTGGGGGAAGCTTCAAAATGAGAAAGATGCCAGATTCCTTCTTTGCAGAGAGCATCAGTCTATCACCACCATCTTGTAAAGAAAAATTACTTAAGCAGCTGCCAAGCACCTGATAAAAGGTCAATATTGTTATAATAGTCAAGGCTGCATTGGGGACACCAGTTTTGTAGGCTCAGAAGGCCTACAGTGTAGTTTTTGTAGGAAGCGCCAAATGTTTTGGTGCCCAGAAGGAAAGCAAGTTGTACTGAGCCAAGGAAAGTATGTGGGAGTCAGGAGCTTCACTGAAATTTCCAGCTCGTTGCCTTTCAGATCCCTCATTTGTAAACTGTGGGTGAAGTTTCGCTAATTCACAGAAGTGTTTTGAGAACAAGCTAACGTTTATGAAATACTTTGAAAGTAGAATGGTCAGAGTATTATTTTATTGCATTCATCTTCTCACTTCCTTCTCACTCACCTCACATCCCAGAACAAGACCTCAAACACTCTTAACTGTTTCTTTACATTCACATAGCTGTTTAAAATGGACGCATATTTGAATTCATGCAGGTCAAGAAAGATGAAAAGTTGTAGACAGATCTTCATCTAGACCATTAACTGGTCACTATTTCAGGCAAAGATCTTGAGGCACCCATATTCCTCTATTATTTTAATTCATGGCCCAGACTGTGGCTGCTGACAGCATTACAGCATGGGCACACAAGGCAGTAAAATTGTCCTCTGAATGTTCCTGGGAACAGATTGCAGAAGCAGCATGAACCAATGAAACAAACAACAAAGAAAAATACATCTGAGTGATTGCCCACAGAAGATTTCCCTGGGTTCTCACGTGGGCATTTCCATTAGAGAGAAGAATCTTAGGGCTGGGATATCTGAGCTGGTCATCCACCCTCCAGGTTCAACCAGATGCTGCACATCATCCATAGAAAGCAAAAATGGCCTTTCTAGGAATATAGAGGGTGTCTAAAGGAGCTGTTGAAATGCAACTGAAGCAACCAATAGCTAACAAAATAAAAGATCAATAAGGCTTTCACAAAATAAAAACCCAGACCAGAGGAAATACATCACTACCAGAGAAAAGCCATCTACTACCGTCTGAGAGAAAGGGGTAAAACTCATTCATCTGGCTTAAAGGCCATGTAGCTAATGCTTCGTGAATATTTGCTGCCAGACAACGTACCTAAATAGAAGATTTTTTCCTCTCCTACATACATAACTAGTTAAAAATAGTCGTGGTGTTATGGGACATCTGTAATTGGCCTTATGCGGAAGCTCTGTATTCCACTGGTAATTACAATTATTCTCCCATTGCAACCAACTTCAGCTTCATTAAATCAGCCATTTATTTTCTCAGCTGTCAGGGTCCTGGCTGAAAACACAGGAACTATTCAACTTCCATCCTCCTCTTTCACACTGTGTTATACAAGAAACATCTACGTATTCTTCAGTTTTCATAAGACATTTTTTTCCTTTAACTCGGAGCAGATTTCCTCCAATAATGCACACATTCAGGGCAAAATCCAGCTCCTTTTGGATGGCAGGCTTCAAATGCAAAATAACTCTCTGCTTCTTTTTTTCCTCACAGTTACATCTCTCCCTTCAAAGTGTTGTTAGACAAAACCCCAAGCTGTAACACGTAACACCACTGAACATGTCCAGATCCCACATCAACCCATAGTCTTAAATACAGGTTGGACCTTCGGCCCATGTAAGAACTAGGCAGTTTCACATGAATTTCATAGTAACAACAATTGGCATCGCTCTGCTTTTGAGAGACTTCCTATGAAACAGATTTTGCAGACAGTTCCAAATTTGGCATCAGTGCAAGCCCACAGAGTTCAGTGCAAGCCCACAGAGTTCACTAGAAATAGCCTTATTTACTCTGCCTCATGGAGAAGAAAAAAGGCCTGGAACTCTGGAAATCCAGTCACTTGTAGGCAAAGTGTCAAATTTTTAAAATTAAGAAGCAAGACAGTTGTTCCCAGGAATTTCAGAGTGGATGATTTTGGTGAAGACAAGTTATATGTGGAGGCCTGTATAGGAACCTGAATTCCTATTCAGGAAAGAGCGACGAAAGCAGGGGAATGACAATGCTGCTTGCTCACACCTGGATCTGTGCATGCTTTGGGGCTAAAATAGCTAAAATATATTAAGATATAAAACAGCTTATATAATATAAAACTTCACTGAAATATGAAGTTTTGTGGAAGGGGGAAGTGACCTACAAATTTGGAACAAGATCATAGAACAGTTTAAGTTAAAAGAACGGGAGAAAAATTAGGATAGCCAAAACAATTATTTCGACATCCACAAATAAAATTTATTCTATTTTGAAAAATGACTAAATATAATTTTAAAAGGGAATTAAAGGAGGTTCGAACAAATGTAAATGCCTCCACAAAACTTGGATGCTGCCAAAATATTTTATCCAGTCAAAAAAGTTTCATTTTGTTTGTTTATTTTCCCAAGAAAAAGGAAAATGGGGGATTAATTGCTTTTATTTGTGCTTTTCACATGTGAAAATAAGCAATTTGCAGCGTGTGCTAGAGTCACCAGTCAATGTCACATCTTGTGACTTGACATGACTAACCCATGTAAGGTCTAGTGGTTTCTGACTGGCTGCTGCTGCAGTGGGAGCGCTCACTAGTCCCCAGTGCAAACTCCCTGAACTCTCAAGGGAAAATACAACTTCCCTCCCACACATAAAGCTGCCCACTGCTGCAGCATTTCCCTCTTCAGCCTTGTGCTTGCACTACCAGGACTGCTGTAATCTGAACATGTGCCCACAGCGACAAAATACAAGGCTTTAATTAAGCTGGTTTTAAACACTCATCATTCCTGAGATTTCCTCCCAGTGAATCATGCGTTTATTTTCGTACCCCTGTGCCAGCCACGCCTGCCACAGCAGCACCGGAGCTGCTAGCAGGGAAGGGATTCGCAGGGACGGTCACCTCTCCTCCAAAACAGATGACATTAGTTAGCCTCTTTGTGCCACCTTTTTTCCTCTTGCAGAACCACATCTTAAAGGCGAAAGAAGGAAACATGGTGCCTGGGGCCGCTCGCCGGCACTGGGCAGAGACGGACCCTCAGCCACGGCTTTGAATATGGCACAGGCGCTGCTGACCTGGCGAGGAGCTCCTCTGAAAACCAGTGTTGGTCAGTGAGGGTACTGTGGGGGGCAAAGGGGTAAAACACAGTGACTTCCCCATTGGGGTTTCCTTCTGCAAGACCATCCACCACCTGCAGAAGGTCCTCGGCACCAACCAGCTTCCTAAAGCGCCTTTTGCAGGCAGGGCCAGAGAGCTCCCATAGCCAAAATAAACACACTTCTGAGCATCCTCACCTGCCACAGAAGGCAATGACCAGAGTGCTGCTGCCAGCCATGGCTGCCGGGAAACCTTACTTTAGCAAACCACAGCCGCTGCATGCCATCTGCAAGCTGTTGCAGCCTCACCCCAAAAAGCACAGCACCCAGCAGGCTGGGAGGCTTGCTCCTTCCTGCTGCTGAGCTATTTTTTTACCTGTGCTATGATTATCACTGCCTGCTTCCGCCCTTTTGCCTTCCTCCTGACTTGGTCCCATGGCTCTGCCAGTAACACTGCGAACTGACCTGCCCGGCCCCACTGCTGCAGCTGGTTCCCTTCCAGCAGCCCCAGCGGCTGCTTCGCTTTATGCACTGCTTGTGCCTATTGCAAATGAGCACGTTTAGGGAGGAATCACATGCCAGAGGGGCAGTCTAACTGGCCACACCTCCTTTTTCTATATCTTTTCCTACACTACACTCCCCCAATGCAATATAGAGAGCCTGGAAGGGCGGCAGGCATTACAGCAGAAGTGGTTGCAGCAGCCCTGGGAGTGTGCACACCCTCTGTCCTATATCGGCACGATGTCCATGCTTTGGCTTCCCTGTCTCTAGAGCAGAGCTGAACACCTGGATCACACTGCAGAGGCTAAAACTGGGCCTTTCAGCAAGAAGGCTATAATGCAGGAAATGGAATCAATGTGGTTTTGTAAAATTTTTTCTATGTTTTGAACCTATTGACTTAGAAAATTTTTTTTTCACCAGCTTGCCACAAGGTGTGACTTTACTGTACTATGTCAGTAAAACGTCATTACTAACATTAAGTACGTACATTCCTTAAAAACAGGACACATTGGACAGGAATAACAGTACTGATGCCCATAAATTTATACAAATCAAGTTTAAAAAACAATTTTGAAACCAGCACATACCTGATTTTGTTCCTCACCGATGTACCTCTGTCATTTTACATTGGGACATGCTTCTTGCCAAGCACTGCCACTGATTTTTATTTTATTCTTGTATTGTAGCAGCTGCAGAGACAACCATTGTCCTAGGCACTGTCTCCTGAGCTGCACCAATGTGCTGGATTTCAAAGAGTCTTATCAGCTCTGCCACTGAGTGGTCCTTAAGCCAAAGCCCCACTTTGAAAGGAAAATATGTCAACGCAAAAATGCTGCCTTAGCATCTCAAGATTTTCCAGCTAATCTCTTACGAGGTATGAGAAGCACAGTCTCGAGAACCCAGGTATAAAGGATATCAGGTTGTGATGAGTGCCTGGTGGCTTCCTTTTCATTATCCTAGAAAATAGATCAATTCTTTGCTAGCTTTGTGCTTGCAGAGTTCACAGGAATTGTCACCTAGGTATCATTCCTATTCTTAAGAAGGGAAAAAAAAGAAAATCCAGCCAAGCAAACCTGCATTGGCAATCAGCTGAGAAATGTAAGGAAGATTAGACACTCCTTACAGTTTCTGTACTTTTTTACAGATGCATAACCACCTGTTTGGATTGGATTTTTCTTCAATACTTTCAGCTGTTTCCCTTGCTACAATTTACACATCCGTATCTCCCACTTGACTTTCATTACCAATAAACCTTACAAGACTATGTCTAGCGCTATTTTGCAGGATGGCCAAGAAACCAAACTGCTTCTGCCTCCGAGCATCACTCTGCAACCCTTCTCACAGCAAGGGCTGCATTTTCCAAGGCTTGGGATGGGATGCCGAAGCACTGATGTCATTTGCCTGAACTGCCAGGCCCTTCTTTTCCTGTTTCTCTTCGCTCAACAAACTCCTGAATCATTCCAGCTCCACCATGTGACTCACACACAGCTTGTTCCATAAATAATTGGAAGTAGGAGGGAGCTGAGAGCAATAAAAACAGAACCTGAAAGTGCTGGAATGAGATCCGTTGCCTTGGTATTGGCTTTTTTTTTTCTTTTCCATAAGGAAATCTGCTCTTTAAAAAGGAAAAAAGAAAAGTCATCTGCTTTATTTAGCAGGAGTTAGCAATGCATGCTTTGTTGCCTGCAATGGGCCAAGCTGATGTCACCAGCAGCAGCTAGCCGATAAATATTTTTCAGTATAGCTTCACATATTCCTCAAACCTTTATACTGAAGTTGGGATGAGAGGATTCCAGGCTGATTTGCCTGAATGCAAGCCAGAGGAATAAAGTTCCTCTAGTGGCTCCATTTTGTGCTGTTGTAGGTATTCATTAGCCACAAAATACCTCACTTGGAATAGAGATTAAACCTTGTAATCCCCTAGCATCTTCCAGCCAATACTTAGCAAATATTAATTACATTAACCTTCAAACACTCCTGTGAAGTCAACTAGAATCTTTGTCTATCTTATCTCTAAACAGAAGACAACAAGACAAGGGCAAGAATAGATATCTGTGCCAACACAGACAATAAGTCTGCACTAAAAACATGAGTAGAATAAAAGGACTGCATTTGCTTATCTGTCATATGATGCGTATTCAACTGAAAAGATTAGGTGGATTGGATGAACTACACATAAAACAGTGTTATCTAAGCGTCAGGAGCAAGGAGAGGTATCACGGAGTTTTGACATACTATAAAAAGTGTGGGAGTGGTATTGCAAGGAAGCAAACAAGCAAGGAAACAAATTGTATTCAGGGCCAAATTTCTCACCAATCATTTAACACGGTGCCCTCCAAAATAAGAATCATTTAGACCTGTGAGAGAGATTCAACTTGCCTATTTCCACCCTACACGACTGATCTACGCTGCAGATATTAGCGCAGATGTGGGGTTACTAGACATTCGAGGCAGGGTGGGAGCTTTGAGATGCCCCATGCCACAAACAACATCCAACTCATTTACAGCATGAAGGTTTTATAGATTATACATTGATATTACATGAATATTGGTTTCTTGGGCCACTCTTGATTTGTGTGGTCACTGTTTCTTCTGGGCAATTCACATCTGAATGTATCATATTACCCATTCTGAATCTCTGTTCTCTTACTAATTTCTGTGTTGCCAAATGGGATTAGCTGACCCACCGCCCATGGTGCATTTACGATATGCACACCTGTGAAAACAGTTTCAGGATTGGCAGGTCTGCATTTCTACAGCAGAATTGTCACTGTGGCAGCATGCCGTGCAAAGCAGCTGTGCTCGTGGACAGCTGCACCTGAGGTGCCCATTTCGTTTTGAACACTTCCAAATCACCCCTGAGGTTATTAACTCATCCATGATTGCAGCTCTGTTGCCCACTGCTACAGGTTCTGGAACAAAGTGAGAACTGGTGTCAGAGTGTCTCTAGTAAATCTCTGCTAGGAAAGAGCTCTCCTTGAAGTGGTCACAAGAAAAAAAGAAAAAAATATGTCAAAATAATAATGGAGCAAGAAAAAAAAAATAGTAAAAATTCTCTACAGGTTGGATTTATTTATCACAGAGGGCTATTCTTCAGTTATTTTGCCACTGAATCTTTTAAGGCATTTCCTTCCCCTCCAGCCCTCAACGGTTCAGGGGATCTGTCATACAGGTCTCCAGTGCCTCAGCTGCTTATGGCTTGGTCATTACTCGTCAGTTAGACCAGCTCCATTCTCCACAGAAAGGCACTACTCTTTTCATCTTCTAAGTCAATTTTTTTTTTTGCCAAACTCTGGGTGTGATTCAGCCAATTTTCTCATCCACTTCAATGAGCCTTGACTCTGTGTTAAGAGGATAATTTCTTCCCACAGCTTCTGGGAACATCAAATGAAATTGGACTGCCACTTACTGGACCCCATTTGTCTTCTTTTTAGGGCAGCCGAAGTCTCCAGTGTACTGGATCTGCTTTCTTTTCATTTCTTAAAGCCTGTGTCAACCTACCCTTTTACCTCTGTTTTTCTTCCACAACACAAAATAATCTGCCTTGTCCTTATATATGGCTGGAAATTCACCAGCATGGCTCAGTCTGCAGGGGGAAAGGTCATCCCAAATTTCCCTTGTGTAGAATACTTCAGGTAATAGCTGCTCTCACGAGGATGATGCTGCCTGGGCCCTCTAGCAATTCTGCTTGCTGAAAACCCGGCCGGGAAATATCAGCATTAGAGCAGGTAGGAATATCTGTTCAAATATCCAGGAATACCTGTTCACATTGTGAAGAAACCTGCTGTAGAATACACTGTTCTCCTTTACAATTGTACCCGTCACCTTGGCAGAGCAGACTCTCTGCCCCTGCAAAGCTATCCCAAGCAAGATGAACTGGAAAGTTTTCTGGGTTTCTCTCCCACAAAAAGCTTTATGGAGTGCAGGTCATGGATCTGACTTCATTGGGATGTCTGAGGTGGGCCAGGGTCAAACGAGCCTTCTCAGCTTGTCCTTGCTGTCTTTCCTGCCCTGGAGCAGGTACGTGCTGTCCTCAAAATGTATCAGGCCCATCTCTAGAAGTATTAGGATTTTTTCCCTAAGACAAACAGTCAAACCAGGAAATGTTGCAACCCATAGCGAAAGAGAATTTAAAATTAGGAAGAGAAACTCCAGCTAAAGAAGGAAGAAATCTGCTGGGTGTGTCTCTCGCTGTCATCACAGTATTATCGCCAAGAAAATTTTTCAGCACAGTAATGGCAGGAAGACAAAACTAGCAGGCACCTACCAGGTCATTCAGTCTAGCCCACTGCTAATACACGCACCCACACCACCCTTTCCCCTTGATAACCGCAGCAAGATCTATCTTAAAAGCAGTCACGAATCCCACTTGTCGGGCTACTGTTTGAATGCCTAGAAACCATTTTCTAATTTCAAGCTTAAATTTATTCCTGGTCATTTGTATTCTAAGGCGTCCATGGTTGCTTTTCTCCTCTCTGGTATTTACCCGCCTGATGCATTTCCAGACAGCAAACATATCCCATTTTTTGCTTTTGTTTTGCAAGGTTAAACAAATCATTCCCTTCAATTTCCTACTGTAAAGCAGGATCTCTATTCTGCTGATCTCTCTCACTGCCCTTTTCTGCATCTTCCAGTTCCAATTCACCTTTCTGCAAAGAGAGTGATCAGAACTACATGAGGTATTGGAGTTAAAATTACCTCAAAATGGGGAGAAAGGATCACTTTTGAGGACCAGCTTAAAACTTGTAAAGAAAACCCCAACAACATTTATAGCATACTTTAGAACTAAACTCTTTCACTCCTTATATCTGTGGAAACAGACTTAAAGAACAGCACTATGTGGTGTTCTGCCTAAGGATCAGATGGTCAATTGGTCATCACTACTAATATCTTGTATAATTGTGTTATAATTTGATCCCAGACTCAAAAAGAGGTTGATAGAAAATAAATTGTAAGGTTTGTGGGATGTCTACGGTGTCATGGTAACATTGCTTCTGTCCCTGAACATGGGATTAAGGGCTTGAGGCAAGGATGGAGAACTGAAGTGAAAGCCTGTGTGCTGATTTCAGCAGGCAGAAAACCAGCTCCAGAGGAGTGATTTTCATATTTCTGAACCAATGGACTTCTGCAAGTCCACAGAATTTCCCTTCTTTCGGGCAGGAGCAGAGTGTGGTATGTGGCCTGCCAAACAGCTGTAAGGCCCTGTACATCCTTGCAGCCCCAGTGTTTGCCACCTACCGGGATGCATCCTACATAAGCCCTGATGCAACCTGTGCAACCAGCCAAAACTATTTTCTGTAGCCTTCTGACCACAGAGGGTTTCCCTGGAGCAGAGTTTGTGCAATGCTTCCCTAGGAGCATCCTTGGACACGCACAGAAACTTTCAAAGATAGTTTATGAAAGACCATATTTTCTCAGCCCAGATGTAGAAATACGCTCATAATGAAAAGCAAAATGGCTCTACCTGGCAATCATTTCAGTGACTTTGTTTCTGCAGTCGCAGGAAGGATTCCTTCAGTTCTGAAGCTAGCACAATGCAACCACAGCAGATACTGTCAATTTGCCACATTAGGAGTCCTTCCAGAGAAAAAGCATGTCACCGTCTGGTACCATTCTGTCTTGCATGGATGCATTCTCCAAGTGGGAAAAGGAGAAAGCCAAAAGATTCCCATTGCCATCTGCTTTCTGTCCTTTACACCTTGAAAACTTAAGTCATGAACAAAGAAAAGAATATATGCACGCACTGGAGCCATAGTGCCAGCAACATCCTCAGAGTATTGGCCAGACCTTCTCTGCAGGCTGTTTTTGAAGCTATCAAAAAGAGGGATTTCTTCCGTACTTATAACAGAAATAAAGTTCAGAACAGAAAAATCCCTCATGGCTAACTCAAGCAATTGCTCCACTTCAGCACTTACTGTTCCACAGTCCTCAAGAATAGTTATTGTCTTTATTGGACCAGGTTAATTCCAATTGTACATCTTTTGTAGATTAGATTTATGCAGACATACGCTAGTGCTCTACGCACATACAGTAGAGAGGAACAACATCCTTGGGTTTTAACTTTTCCAACTTTCAGCCTTTCCAAGGTCTGTAGTGCACACTTAGTTGGGTTTACATGGCAATGGGAACAAGAAATGTTTGTTTCTAGGTCTTTTCATTTGGAGATATCTGAAACATGCATATCGTTTTTAGCACAAAAGATTTTTCATGGTATCACATGGACATCAATGAAACACACTTTTGCCAGCAATGGTTGAAGTCACAGAGAAATCAAAATCTCGAAGAGGGTCAGTTAGGCAGGCAAGCCCTGGCTCTCATGCCTGCTCTGTTTTCTTGCAGGAGACTCTGTCTGTACACATATTTATACATGGGAGAGAACTGTAACAGAAGCAGAAATCTAATTGAGTTTTAGATTTGCTTACTAACATTTTCCTGACCTAAGGCCCAACATACTGGGAATTGCCAGACAGAAAAACATTAAAGTAGCTGTAAATACAAAATTTCTTGTTAAGGGATGAAAGCCAACTCAAAGGGCTGAGCCCTTCCCCCAAGAAGTCTATAGCAGGCTAGTACTAGGAGAGGATCCAGGACATTTAACGGTACTTAATGTCTCAGGAACAGGCATTCAGGTCTCCTTTTCTCATCACAAGGACTTATTAGCTCATCTGCCTTAGAGCATAAAGCTCTACTAGTAAATTCAAGCACGCCCACAATGTGCCTGTGCACTCCAACACTGTCACCTATGCTAATAAACTGTGAGAGAGTTCCCTGGCATGAATGTAGCCTGCTCCAACTAGTGCTTTCCCAAGCAATTTCGGGACCTGTTTTGGTCGTGGGAGTGTGCCAGGAGCCACACCCAAGCAGCACCTAGCGCAGGCAAACCCAGTTCACCAGCATAGATGCAGGCCGTTCCACGCCAGTTGGCCTCAATGGCTGGGAACATTCCTAGGCACATTTAATATAGTGGTATAAATCCAGCCTAAGTCCTTTAACAAAATTACAAAGTCAAATCAAATCGTCACTGAAAAGCTGTTACACATACGGTTTTAATAGTGTACTATTTTGCAAGTGTCTGGCATTTTCTGGGCTCGCTACGCTAATAGCGTGCTCCAGTTATATACACTGATACAGTTTCACAGTTAACAGTGGAGTTGCTGTGATGCAGAACTCCAGAAAGGCTGTGATGAACCGGCTCCTTTAGAATGGCAAGGGTGGAAAAACCTAAAAAAAGGTTTCTTCTAAGGATCTTTCTAAGGTCAAGTTTGGCCATGACCTAAGTTGCTATCACTAAACCTTTTCTACATGTGACAATCTCATGATAATTTTCTGCTGTGTCATTGCAATTGCCTCCCACAGTCAGGCACCATCTGAAACAATTCCAAGAAAGCAACTGCTCTCCTATTGTGAGAGCAAAGTTGGAAACACAGATGTGATTGATTGGAGGTCTGGCAAACTCCAAACTCTACTTTTAACTCCAATCACAAGATCTAGGGTGTCCCATTAAATTACTGAAATAAACATAATACCTTATTTCCTTCAAAACAAGCATGCAGACATTCCGGTTGGAAGGGACTTCCAGAGGTCTCCAGTCCAACCTCCTGCTCAAAGCAGATCTAGTTAAAGCAAGTTGTTCAGGGGCTTGTGCAGCTGTGTTTTGAAGATCCCCAAGGATGGAGAGTTTAAAGCTTCTCTAAGAACATGTTCCAGTGTTTGACCACCTGCAGGGTAAAAAAAATTTCCTTATACGAAGTCAGAATTTCCCATGTTCCAGCATGTATTTGGTTCTTCTCGTCCTGCCATGGTGTGCTTGAGAAGTCTGGCCCAATCTTCCCTATGTTGTCCCGTTAGGCAGTTGTAGACAGCAATAAGATCTCTCCTCAGCCTTCTCTTCTCCAGGTGGGACAGACCCAGCTCTCTCGGCCTGTTTTCCATCCATCTTGTGCTCCAGGCCTCTAATCATTCTGGTGGCCCTCCACTGAACTCACTCCAGTATGTCAATGCTTTTCTTGCACTGGGGAGCCCAAAACTGGACATAGTACCCCAGATGCTGTCTCACAAGTTTCCATGATCTTCCCAGGGACTGTGAGTCTGAGCAACCCGTAGCTCCCTGGATCCTCCTTCCTCTTCTTGAATGCAGGTGTGATGCCTTTTCCCAGTCATCAGGAACCTACCTCAGTCGCTATAACCTTTCAAAAAGGACAGAGAGCAGCCTCACTATGACATCCGTCAGCTCCCTTCAAACCCTTGGGTGCATCCCATGTGGTCACATGGGCTTTGGTATGTCAGGCTGGCGTAGTACTCCCTACCCTATCTACAGAAAGTAATAAGATTTGCATTCCCACAGACTCTGCTAGAAGGCTCAGGGAAGCAGGAAGCATGAAATTAGATGATTTTGGTTTCTGTACCTTTTAGACACATATCTGGTCGGTCACATGCACTGAAATTGTAAGAGTCAACAAAGAGTTTATTCTACTCTGTATGCCCAAATGGGCCAAATTCAGATTGCACAGCAACCTTAATTCATAGTCCTAAGTTCCCAAGGGCGAGACATTAGCAATATTTTTTTCAACGCAGGATTTAGTATGTATTTCTATTTTAGAATGCAAGATTGAATACGAACAGCTTGACAGCTAAAAGCCTACCCCTTACTCTGTCTCCCAAATTAGAGACAGACAAGCAAAGCCCAAACAGATTTTTTTCCTCCTTGCGCTTATATCTATCTATATGATGCCAGCTATGTAGATGAACACCAATAAACACTAATCAAAATGTGCAGTATTCTTTACCAGAGGAGCTTTATGAGATATGATTTGGCCTTTAAAGTAATCGGTCTGGGCCTTTCATAACAAGGACAGCTGAGCGGAGTTCGGTTTGCTATGATTGATGATAATTCTGATGTCTTCCATTAGAAGGCTTGCTGCACTATAAAGAGTCAGGAAAAAAACCACCACTACCTTCATTAGGAGAACTTCTATACCATTTAATAAAACACAAACCCATCAGACCTGTGTGTCACAAAAGCTATCCCCCCCGCCAAGGTGCTTTGTTGGGTCGGGGCAGGAGATGATGACACCGTTCTCTGAGCATTTAGGCCAGTATAGGCACATCCCATCGCATGATTAGGCCCTAAGAGAGGCATTGAGGATTAATTACAGGTGGTTTTTTTCTAACAAAGCTTCAAAACATTGTGACAGAAGATACACCGTGCCCTGGCTATGGCAGGATTCAGTCTTGTACGAACGGCCAATGAACTTTGTTGTTTGGTCTGCATCTTTCGCAGTGACTCATGTTGTGACACATTTGTCAGGGGAATACTCACGTATAGAGAAATACCGCATAGGGCAAACAGGCACAGTATTACAAAGGGAGGTCAAATTATCGTTCCATTAATCTTGAGAGCATCTTTTTAAAAGGAGATGAAAAAAACCCCAACAAACAACCAAACCTAACCTCCAGCTAAAAATAGAAGCTCTTCAGCTGAGCTCTTTTGTACCGGAGCAAATATTTATAGATTGCTCAGAAATCCTGAATAATGGGGGGTTTAATGGAGTCTGACAGGTTCTTAACTAAAATAGTGCTAACGGGTACCATGATGAGGCTTCTCTACCCTTTACCACAGGGGCCATTGTGCTGGCAGACGGTTTGCAGTCTCTACAACCATGGATAATTCATGTTACATAATTAACGACTCCTCAGAGGAAAGCAAATGATCGTTCCTGGAGCTTAATGGCAAAGTAAATGAGTAAATAAATAAATAAAACCTACAGATCTCAGATTTCTGTCACATCCATCAGGAAAATCTCAGAATAAAATGCAGAGAGAGAGATCTATTAAAGACAAAACACAAAAACAACAACAGCATGTTTTTGACTGCCATCCATCTGCAACTGGAAGTGATGAAGGATTTGGGGCAGAGGGACAGTGCACGCAAATTTTAAAAATTGCCTGTTTTTATTTAAGAATTTCCAGTGCTCATTTTTAAACTTTCCACCGGGAAATAAATGGCTCACTGTAATGTCAAAAACTGTCAAGAAGTGAGCAAGACACCTGCAAAGGTCTTCGTCCAGCCCTAGGGAGGGTTCTCTGGTGACAGTAGACAACCCAGAGTGTGTTTAAATAACTCGGATGCTAAATCCTGTGGAGAAACGGTGGGTTCTTTTTGCTACTTGTAACATTAATAAACAATCTCCTTTCCGTTCCTTACAACCCCATCCTGACTCTTTTTTAGGGCACATGATTTTACAGGAGCCAGTGGGGTAGTTCAGGTGTCAGTGTCAATTCAAAGGGCTGAGATATTTGGCTCTAGAGCTTGGATTTGGCTAACTGTAAAGACAGGAGAGAGCAACAAGGACCAGAACCAAGACTAAACCCGGACATTTCTGGACTCAGCATACCCACGGTTTGCATCTGGAGCATCCATTCAGCTCCACAGCAGGACTGGAGAAGTACTAACAGTTACAAACATGCAAGATCTGGTATTAATCCTTATGACTTTCATCCCTCTATTTCAGAGCAACTTTGTTTATGACTCAATCACCAAGATAATTCTCGAAGCTTTTATTCTGGCGATCCCAAAGCATTCTTTTCCTCTTATGAAAACATTAGTATTTCTTTGGGGTGTGGTATATATCTTGGATATAAATTTTGGCTGAGGGCTAAGGCTAACTAAGAAGAGCGGGAATGATATTTTGCAAGAGATGAACGTTCTTAATTTCTCTCAGTCATTACTGTGAATACCTTGGCACTTAATTTTGAAACATCACCTAAAATACACGTTAAAAGGCTAAAATATACATTGCAAAGTACTGATCCTTACAATACCGGATTTAGAAAAGTTCAGCACAAGAAACTGGCTTTAAACCAGTAAATAAACAATGCCTCTTATTTTGTTTCAGATAGCTGGAGGGGGTGGCCGAATCACAGTTCAAAACCAGAAAAAATCAAGTCCAGCTTTTCTTATTTTGCTAATAAAATAAACATAGTTTCACCCTCTTGGGTGAACACTTTATAATAATGATCACTTAAAGATTTCATTACCTTTAAACACAACATCTCTTTGACTTTGCATATCATTACAGTTTCTCTGAGTGCCAGTCGTAGTAGCAGTACATGCCAACTGCTGTCCTTTTCCTCATAAATGGCTGCCTTCCAACAACTTTGGCTATATATAACTACTGGAGTGTTTGAGGAATTTGGGGAATGAAAAATCTCCAGCAGATTAACTTGCACAGGTCTGAGGAGAAGCTTGAGACCTATCCCTGCATTTCCTAACTAACGGTAGTTCAGGAATATCTATTTTGCTGGCCTCTGTATAGTACCTTACATCTACAGTCCACCCAGACGATGGCTCCTGGATGTCTCTTTTAGTGGCAGTGCTCATGTGAACCTCCACCAGCTCCCATCCCCTTCACCACCCTCTTAGTGGTGCCAGGATACTTACTGATTAGAAACTCACATTTGAACAGACCTCAGGTGGTATCCCTTTGCTCTTAGGGAACATTTATTCGGGATGTGGTTATATAATGCAGCTATAAACATCACAAGGTGAACTGATCAGGGAATTGATCCAGGTTTTAAATCAGGATATTTTTAACCCAAGTAAGTTCCCTGATCTGATTCATCATTATAACTAATGAAGAATGAAACAAAAATTAGGAGACTGGTGGTGCTGAAGGTGGCACTAGCATCAAGAATATCCATAGATGTCTTAAACTCTCTTTCTACGCCCATAAGCCTCTACCAAGCTGCTTTATGCCAAAATCGATGGCTTTATCTCACCTGCTGATGGAGCATGTTGACATCTGTGTAGGCCATGAATTAAACCTAAGAGCAGCTTCCCAAGCAAGAACCAGGAAGAGCATTCAAGGAGTTCATCCTTTGCCAGTGATACTGGGTTCAGACAAAAACACGATGATCCGGAGGTGGGCTCTGTCTCCTGCTGTGCTCAGCATGTGCTAGCTGGGGGCCATCCCTCTGGCCAGAGGTGGCCAGGAACTGGATAAAGTCGGTAGGAAGGACTCCAGAGCATATCTCAGAATCCAGCACATCAGCTCAGTTCAAGTGGAGAATTCACGCTGCCCAAGCTTAGACTGCTTGTATGGGGAATGAAGAGAGGAAAGCTCCATCATTTAGGCACTCTCAGTAACTCTCTGAAGGTCCCATTGGCTGCATATGATGCCTGCAATTTTATATTACACTCTCAAGCTAGATAAAAATAAAGCCAGAGAATGTGAACTCTCCATATATGTCTCTGTACTTACCATGTCTTTTGTCACTTTGAGGGCTAAAGCAAATGAACAGGGGCTTTAACACTGCAGACTGCTCAAATCCCAGAAGTGCTATTACAGATGTGTGTTTGCAAAAGCCATCAAACAGCAGTATGCAACAAATTGTTCTGTAGAAGAAAATCTTTAGTTAGCAGTTAAAGTTAGATCTTCTTTTAACCATTCTCTTATTGCAGTTTCTCATACCACCACTGGATATTTGAAATTCTATCTGGACACCCTTGTATACACAAGAACAATTTCCACCTTCTTTATTTTAACTCTGTATTTTGTGGTATAGAGTTCATCTGGATCTCAGTGTGAATTTTGTGCCTCACACCCCTCTCTTAAGGCTGCAGACGTAGCAGATGCATCAGCAGGTGTTAAGTTGCAGACCATCTAGCAGAATGTTACAGTTCTGAAATTATTCTTCCTTTTTTTCTCAGTCATATTTCCCATTCATTGAGTAGAGTGAGGATGCATATCTCTGGTCTTGGTTCCCTGTAATACACTTTATTTTCTTTTTCTTCAAAGATGCAGTAGGAACATCAGCTTCTTAAACAGCTGGGCAAGGCCAACAGTTTCAGAAACTATCATTATGAGATGCAAGGTCAGTGGCTCTTACCTGCAGGGCAGTGGGTATGCCATCCCCACCAGAGCTTTGTAAACTATGCTAAAATCTTTCTTCATTGTTCTGTCTTAACACTATCAAGCATGGGTGGCATAACACAATGGAGACAGCATGTGATTAAGAGGCACTATGTAACAAGCTTCCATAGATTTTTTTTGGGGGGGTGTTAATGCCTAAATGCATTACAGAGTTCTCATGCATTTGTGCACTTGTGCAGCAGCCCGCAGTGAAGATTTTGCTGGCTGTACCCCACAGAGACAGGCATGTGGCAGCTTGGACCGAACATAAAAAGGAGTGCACAGGAAAAAGTTGCAAGGTCTTAAAATGTTAATGGTCATTTGCTTCTGTTTTTTGGTATATAACAACTAAATATACTCATCTTGTTAGTACAATCTTAATAATGAATAACCCAGACTGTTCTGGTTTTGTACAATATTGTTCTCCTATATCCCTACTGCATTATACTTGTGTGCACATGTGCACACACACTGTGCTACAAAATTTTCTGCTGTGATCCCCCCGGCTAAAAGGCATTACAGCCACTACTGGCACCAGCAGAGAAGGGAAGGAGGTACAGCATAATTTTTAACAATGATGCTAAGCAAGCTAATAATTAGAATTTGCTATGGTCAGCTTCATTCTAGAACACTTTACTGAAGGCACATTAGACATTCGTCCTTTCTAAAAGATTTTCTTCTATAATACTCACATTCATGCAGAAGGCAGATGTGCATCTGTGGTTTGCAGCCTTTCAATAAATAAGTTGCCCACAACTGAAATTTAACAACCTGGGGAAAGCAACAGATGAACCCAGCTCCTAAAGAAGCAAAAGAAATTTTCCTGCTACGAGGATGTCACACACAAAACTACTTGAACAGAACATCTGTTGTCTCTAATCTGATAGTAGTCTAGTTTTTGTACAGCACAAAGAGATCCTAAAACATGGGCAGATGTGTGGTTAAAGGCTGTGCACAGGATGGTCCCCATCCTGTGCTACACTCTTCCCTCAGAGGGAAGAATAAAACCTCACGCTTACCAGAGTGTCGTCTCACTGTCAGCACACATTTGGACAGGCTAAGACCCTATGGCTTGTTTTATGGAGTACCAGCCTTGTATCAGTCAACCTGAGCCTTTGTCCTTGTGAAATCATGCCAAAAAGCTGCTCGGGCCAGGGACAGATGTCCTTTGTTCCAGAACAGATGCGGCCTTGCTTTGTGCCCTTTCTTTCATGGCCTCCTGGCTGGGGCTGCAGTGGCACCCTGTCCCCTAAATTGCCGTGTCTGACATCTGCCGTAGCGGCACAGGGGACATCCCTGCCTCAGATGCAGAGCAGCTGCGTGAGCCATAAGGGCACTGCTGCTACGCAACTGCCGGGATCCGCTCGCTGCTGCTGCGGCCGTACGTGTGCGCGGTGGGGGGTACGTGTGTGTGCTCGCCTCCCAGTCTGCGTTTCATGACTGCAGGAGGTGACACGTCTGTGACTGAAAGTGGTGACACCAGCGCTGAGGATGCAAAGCAGCAGGACATGGGGAAGCACTGGAGTTGCTACGGCTGAGTCAGCAAGCCCCAGCCACTCTCGTGCCTGTTTATCTTACAGCAGTCTGTGCAGCAAGCTTCCCATTACACCACACTTGCTTGGTAAATTAGAAAAGTGTGTTAGAATGGTCTCAGCTCTCCCAAAGTAGAATAAAATATCTGAATTTGCATCTCTAGGCTGGCTGTTTCTGCTCTGATCTTTGCAAGCAGAACATTGCTTGCATTTCTTCCTTCACAAGACCTCCGTGACATTCCTACATCGATGGATGCAAGGATAAAGACATTTAATTCTCCTTCCCCATAGAGTTCTGCTTCTTTACCATTTTTCAGAAAGAAACTCTGTGCACAACTCTTAAAAAATCCCTATCCAACAGCAAGTGTGGAATACCTATGGCTGTGTCTAACCTGATCTTAAGCATATTGCAGGATGCTGAATCATCCAGATATTCTGTCTTTGTAGATTGTCTCCCTACCTTTTCATTTGTGCCAGCAATAAGTAGTATAGCAACTGGAAAATAAGCCACTTCAAGGAGCTTAAAATTAATCTTTTACTTTTTGCTAAACTCATTTTCAGCCAGATCAATTCCTTGAACCATTCCACTGCCTAATAACAGAACTACCTGGGGTGGGAGCAAGCATGGACTGATGGCCAGCTGGATTTGGACTGGCTTCAGCCATGGTGAAACTGCGTCCTCCTTCAAGAAGGGAGGCCTCAACCAAGGCATGACTCATGCAATGACCTGTAAGGTTTAAAAAAGATGTGGTGAGTGATAAGAGCAAAGCCCGGGGCAGAAAAAAGGGTGAAACACGAGCCAGGCAGCGTGAAGTAAGGTGGTGTGCTTTCTGAGTGGCCGACCCCTTGGTGGAGCATGTACTGCCTCTCTTTTTCACACACGCTGTTATTTGGTTGCCTCATGGCTGAGGATTAAGCTCTCTAATTTCTAATCACTGCCTGGTGTAGCAAAGACTTGCCACACACACCTTCTGGATGGAGAAGCTATGAAGTTCACATCTATGAAGCTCAAATAGAGAAATATCTTAAGACACCCAGAGGAAGAAAAGCTCCTTGTGAAACCTGAGACAGCTACAAGTGTTCATGGAACTGGGGGAAAGGATCTGAGTCTGCCTTGAAAGGGTGGGGAGAAAATATCATTATTTTCATAGAGAAAATACCTTGTGTCTTTTTGGTCATTGTCAGGAATACCCCTGCGGTTGGAAACTGTGGAGTGATTTAAAACTGTAGAGGAAAAAAAATCAAAGAGATGTCCCCTGATGTCTCATGTTCTCTTCCTGAAGCACATATGGTAGTCTCAACTTCTGAAGTTTGGTATCACATCTTTAATTTGTAGTGAAGTTTTCTGTAAGTTGGGATACGTAAGGGCAAGTGAAAACAACGTTCTCTGGCCTCCAGGGCATCTGAAATAATAACTCTTGTCTTGGGAAAAAAGAATCATTAAGTTGAAGTGCACAGGCTTCCTCAGAGGCCTCACTTTACAGGGCAAACTCCTTAGATCCTCCTACCTGAAATAGTGACAGCAGGGGTTTCAAAAATAGTATCCCACCTATTCTGTATCCATCCCATTTCTGTAACAGTTTTTTCTCACTGAATTCAGAAATAGCTCCCACGCCAGCACAGTCATTGTACAAAACTGCTTCTTTCTTCCAGGAGTTGAAGAGGGACATGTCATATCATCAGCCTGGAGATTAGAGCCAGCAGATGAACGTCAAGAGTTAGCCTGCAGTGAAACATTAAGCATCTCACTCTTCCTCAGGCATTGACACAGGCTTCATATCCCTCCCTCAGGACTAGCCATCTCCCAAAGATTATCTTTAATATACAACTTCTTTCAAGCAGACTAATCTCCCCCATTGTCTAGACTGCACAATACAGCCTTCAAACAAGAAGTGCAAATGACAACATTTGTATGTTCTCTCCGCATCCCTCCTATGTGAACAGCCAAGAGACCAACAGGGAATAGAGACTTAGATCTTAGATTTGGTTTATACACTGCAATAAAATTGCAATCCAAATTATATCACAGGAGAAGGATTCCTTGGGTGTATTCATAGACTCCACAGGCATTTCCTCAGAGATACTCTTTGAAACTCGGGGCAAAGAGCTTCCTCCTCAGACAAAGGGTTTTCTGTCTTTTCTAGGTGACTCATTGCAGAGGCCTTTCCTTGGCTTGCCACTTGGACTCGGGTTTCCAGACACCACCTCTTTCTTTGAGAAGTCCTCAGAAAGCCTCTGGTACTGCTGGTGTTGACCCCCGTGGGAAAACCTGTCAGTGCCAAGGAAGAGGAGGCAATGTTTATAATGTGCAACAATTGGGTGGCTCTCAGCCAACAAGAAGTGAGGTCCGAGGGTCATGTACACCCTGCTCTGCTGCCTATTTTGAATGAATACTAAGACCCCCAAAAGACAGCCGTTGCTATAGACTTGTGTTGCAGGTTCTTTGTTGGTGATTCAAGGATTTTATTTTAAAAATTATTTTTTCTGGCCACAGTTTCCATCTGTGTTTCCTAGAGTTGGTGGATGGTCAATTAACTAGAATTTGGGGAAATCAGCAGTTTTTTGTTTGCAATCATTCATGCAAATCTTTCTCTGCCTTCAGTCTGAGCTGATTTGCAAAGACAAACAACTAAAATAAACACAGCTATAACACTGCCTGGTTCAGAGTCAACTGAATATTCAGCTCTGGAAGTACTGTGTGATTTTTGGGTAAAAGCATAAATCAGTCCAAATTTACTTCATGTTTGAAAGAGATGCATCACCACATGGGCCTGCCTTGGAGCCAGGGGCTGATAGGGTTAGACTGCGCTCACACTTCCTTCCCAGGAGCAGCAGCAGCAATTTCAGTGGAAATACTCACAGAGTAAAAGATGAACCCTGAGCAGGAGCCTCACAATTTAGCCTTTTTGGTTAACTCCATTTCCTCGGCTTCCGCACTGACTGGTTGTGAGGAAACACCCTTCAAATAGTTCCTGGCTTATTCCCCCCACTTCCCTGCTCCTCACCCCATGCTGTTCATCTTCAGCTCTGCCAACATGGCTCTTTGCATGGCCAAACTGTAAAATCAATAAGGGGAAAAGTCCAGCTTGAAAAAAAAGAGCATGGAAATTTGGGGGAGAGGAGGGAACTAAGGAGTTACAACCCAAATTGGTTCCCCGAGCCCATTTAGGGTGGGATCCCACGAGCCACTGTGTTAGCCCAACCGAGCGGGGAGCCTGGAATGGAGAAGGGGAAATACGGGCAGGCAGAGATGGAGCAAGTCTTGCTGCTGAGCACAACGGCTTGTGAAACCCTGACCTGACCCAGCAGGGACAGGAGCTCCGTAAGCCAGCGCTGCTGCTGCTGCTCCTGCTGCAGCACCCTTCTGATCATGCCACACCACAGGGCAGCCTGAGAAGCAGATTTAAACCCCCATGGGCCTTCAAAAGAAGATAAAAAATCTGTAGCTTGGGGTGGGGGTGGGGAACAGAGGGTATATTTCATTGCTCCTCGCCTTTTATGATTAGATACTGATCTAAAGTCCACAGAATTCATTTGAAAGACTGTTACTCAGTGCACTGTTTTGGATCAAGACTTCAGATCAAATATTTTAAAGACTTTATCAATTCTTCCACTGGCTACAAAGCACTGAGAAAGAAGCATGGGAAAAAATATAAAAAAGAGAAACAAACACAGAGAGACAGAAACAGTGTACACCATTGAAACAGGATGTTACTATGAGATGTAGTTTATAACAATTACCTGATCAACGTGCTAGGCAAGGGATTTTTTTTCCATTTTGAACCAGTAGGTGCACAGATGGGGTCTATAATCGAACTGGCATGTGTCTGGATTTTTTTTTTTTTAAAGGCTGCATGATTTTACAACTACTGCTAACATTCATGTGTGTTGAAGTAATTGTAAGAGTACTCAAACTTCTGAGAATTAACATTGTCAAACTGGCTTCCTGCCCATCAGGTGACATTGAAATTGCAATAGTCCTTGTCTGGAGCAGCAGTAGTGGCTACAGCTAGATTGTGTAGATCCACAAACTGCTCCTAAGTAGTAGTAACAGCAGTAGCAGTACTATGATCAGAAGTCATTTAAGAAATGTAATTTTCCCCATGTTTTCAGCCAGAGGCACAGTGACAACTACCTTGATGAAGATCAAGCAATAGATCTGCTTTTTGAGGCAGAGTTAGAAATAAGCTTTTCTGACTCCTGTTCCAGTGCTCTTGCCATATACGATATGGTTTCCACGTGAAACAGAGCACCAGCACACACTATCCATTTAGGCCACATTGACAAACCACGTCCAAGAGCATTCCCAAGTGCTCCAACATGCTCCTCTCCACCAGTTAACTACCTGAACGTCCCCTCTGTCACAAATTTACCACTTCCAGCCACACCAGCCTCAAACCATCACCAGACACGGTCTGGCAGTCAGGATGCTCTAGGGACGTTTCCCAAGAGGTGGTTCACCTGTGACAAGCCTATTCCAGAGGTGACGATAGCCCCCCTAGCCCAGAGATGGGCTCTCCCACATAGGCGGCCAACTGCTTGGGTTGTTTTTGGCCACAGCTGTAGAAGCCACTTCACAAACACGCCTTCTGATTGCCAGTTCACAGGTTTATTAAGCAGCCAGATTTTCTGAAGACAGAAGTTTGAAGAGGGATCATTACCCCTTCCTCATGCACCTCTATCAGTGAGAAGTGAAGAAAGTGAATCAAACGACACCATCAGGAATAAAAAGCCTCAGAAAAAGAAAAGTACGCCAAGAAATGTGCATTCTGCCTCTCTCCAAGGACAGTGTAGGGAGTACATTTTGTTCTGGGGTTTCCACAGGGAAACAATTAACACTTGGAGATTAGCAAATAAATATGAATCAAGATTTTAAAATTTGGATGTGCTGTTAGAAAAGATCAGCACTAGGGAAACTCACACAAACATGCTTTCAAAATTCCTCTATTGCTATCAGTTCAGCTGAACGTCACCAGTTCACACGAAGTGCAGGGGGTCCCCTTAGCAACTCAGCACCTTTGAAATACTTATTTAAAAGTCCAGCTATAGCAGGAAAAGCCTAGGCTTAAGCTATGTATCTATCAGAGACCCATACATAAAACATTATGCTATAAGAAGCTATTCCAGCATTTGGTCACTCCTAAGACTGGTCCAAACTATTCTGCAAAAATATTGGAGGATGTGTCCTGATCCCTGGGATACAACTCAGTTATGATATATGCCACTGCAGTCATATTTGTCAGTGTTTTAAAAGAAAGGCCCATATAATGCTAATCTGATCAAACCACAAGCTCAGCGCTTAAGCAATAAAACTGCAGAGTTTTATTGGTCTTTATTACTGCACAAGTCTTAAATCTCTGACATGTAATATGATAGCTAAAAGACTCTTGATATCTACTTTTAAAAGCGCAGCAAACTAAGACAGGAAAACAATCAAGTAAAAATACTAATAATTGAAGTAACTATAATCCAACCAACTAATAATCAAGAGCCTCTCTGAAGGGCTTCCTATTTTGAATGGTTTCTGCTGATCCCTTTTGTTTGTTTGATTTTATCAGCAACGTCAGTGAATCAACAGCCCTAAGAGCTGAGGCAGTACAGGCAGCCACTGCATGGCACCGCACCGACATGAACATTACCGCTCCAAAATGAGTTGCAAATTCTGGGACATCACGTGAACAAAACCCACCACCACCAAAAAACAAAACTACAGAATTCAAGCTCCGGAGCAGCCAGCATGAAGAAAGCAATGCTGTGCCAGTAGGTTTTTTTCCAGTATGCTTGTCATTCGGATCATTGCCTCCTCAATTGCTGGTAGCTGAATTCCCATCTCACAAAAGCTTTTTGGAGGAAAATCCCTCAGAGATAGTCTGCTTTCCATTTTTTTTTTTCTTCATTTCTTTAGCTCTGTGGAAGGCCCACCCACAGTTTTGGCTCCCTATTTCAGCTCTCTGTTCTGTTTAAGTTCTCTCCTTGCTCAGTTATTCGCAGTTTCCATTTAGAGCAAAATGTCTGTAGGGTTCTTATTAATTAAAAAAAAAAAAAAAAAAAAAAAAAAAAAAAAAAGAAAAGAAAAGAAAAATCTTCATCTCAGTGCTGAAACCAAATTTGGAAAGCTACAAATATTTCAAAATATATCCTATCTGTATTTGTTTGGTTGGTTTTTTGTGCTCTACCCCAGCTACCTCCAAAATCATTATCTATGATGGAAAAAAACATAAGAAATACACCATCAATTCACAGTTTGAGGTTTGTGAACCATCACATATCCACGATGCTTTTCCTCAAGAGATGCCAGCGTGGTCCTCAGCGGGAAAGGGTTGCAGCCATGCTAATGCTGTTATAGCGCAAATCGTAAGGACTGTATGACCATCTTTTTGGCATTATAAAATGCTTTTATATAGGATGGGAGTTTTTACTTGAGTAACAAGGCCCTGTGATAACTCATGAAAACACCTCATAGTTCCATGAAAGTATATAACCAGAAATAACACCTGTATTCTAGGCTACCTTCTTCAGGTTCTGCCTGAAACTTAGACTGCGTAAGCCTTTAACTCTTTTTTATAATACATGTTTCCTGTCTCCAGTTGCCCCTCTGGTAGTAGTACATGCATTAATTGATGTCTCATTATAATACTGTTACCTCAAAACTTTTTATGGCACAGTTGTCTTATAGCCCTGGAAAACAGTGTCTTCATTGCGCTGCCATTTTATTGCACTTAATGCAATTATAAAATAGCATATACATCTGTTAAATATTATTATTAGTGAAGTAATAAATCCTCTGTAGCACAAGCAATACTTTCTTTAATATAGGCCATATTTATCTTTTGACACTTTATTATATTGACTTGTGAAAAACAGAAGCAATACTTTCATTATTTATCTAGTCTAACTTGAAGGATGCTCTAGCCAGTTCCTTCCAGGAAGAAAGGATGTTGAATATTTGATATATGTGATTAGTGAAGTCTGCAGTGACCTCTTCTAGTACTCTGTGTTGTTAAAAATCATTGAACCTTACAGAGGAAGAGGAACAGGGGCTTTAAGAGTTGTCATGCATTTAAGATAGTTTCACAAAGCCATTAAGTTTCTTGAAGGAAACAGGTAACTTAAACTGTTAAGGAACTTTAACCAAAACATGGGTAAAAGTCACCATCCAAAACAAACGGTCATGAGAAACTGCTCGGGGGGTTGAATTGTGTGCCTCAGTGGGATTCCCTGGGTACTATTTTATTTTTGTTAGAAAGAGACAACAGGAACACCTCTGGATTTACATCTCGTCCTCAGTGTTAAAATTTCAAATTACTACAATGACCTTGTTTTTTCTCTAGCTCAGCCCCTCAGCAAATCCGCTGGCTGCTAAAAACAACGTAGAAATAGACCCAAAATGCAATGAGCTCTAGGGGCATCACTTCCATGATGGCTGAGATGCAGGCTCTTACCATCCAGACCCTCAGAGAGTAAGAGTGGACAGTGCTTGTAAATGGGATTTTGGCTTGGGCTCTCCTCCAGTCCAAAAGGGTCAGGCAAAAAGAAATTAACGCTCACACGAACACAAGTGAAAAAGCTGGGATCATAATTCAGTATTAACTAAAGCACTAGGGTTACCCTTTCCCCCATCCCAGCACTACTCTGTTCAACCAGTGCTCACTGCCTTTCCCCAGCACTCAGCAGTTCATGGTCCCTTTTGCTGGCACATCCCAGCTCAGCTGTTGCTGTGGCAAATTGTGAAATTCACCCTCAGAACAACCTTAGGGATGCTACTGCACCCAGTACTTACTTCTACAGTAACTGTGCCAGCTCAAAAGCGTTTTGCAGTTTTGCTGCGAGGCACAGTGAGGGAGGCAGCGGAGCGCAGAAGGGAAAATTCCAGCTGCGGTTGTGTTTCCCCTTCCCTCCCTTCCTGCCCCACAATAGCTTCACTGTCAGAAACAACAACAAACTGCGGGACCGCATTCGTGCTGATCCCCAAGTGCAGTTCCTGCCAATTTCAACCCCTCATCACAGAGATCGTTTTCTTCAGCATGTTTAACTAGCTCCAAGCCCCTATGCCCATCTAAAAAAGCAATATCAATTATTAATAAATGATAATACATAATTAATAGCAATACTCAGAAGCAGTTCTGCCTTGCACTGCTCTGGCTACTAGCTAATCAAGCTTTACACTGAAGCAAGCTAGAAGATTAATTTTAACATTATCCTATCACTCAAGGGATATTTCACCATATATTTCTAGGGTAACCAAAAGGCAACAACTCTATTCATGGAGTCCAGTACTGGCCAGGTGTATCCATGCTACAATACATACATGTATTTATTAGCCCAATGACATAAAATATTGTATGAATTATACAACATGGTCAGAGACAGACTTTCTCAGAGCTATAAACGGTCCAGGTGAGGGCTGAGTAACGCTAATGAGATAGCAGTGCACACATAAACGAACCGCTGTTTGCTTGTGGGTCTAGAATAACTGTCCAACTGCTCTCTCTTTCCCTTCAGAGAGCTTTCCCAATGCGTGCCATTACGGCTGGTAGCACCATCCCCATTCTGCAGAGGAAGACAAGGCATGGGTAGGTAGAGCAGCTGGCCAGCAGTTCATCGACAGAGCCAAAACCAGCAGCCAGGTCCCTCAAGCTCTGCAGCCACGTCCTATTGAGTCAGCCACATGCAAGGGAGCACCTCACTAAAACAATGGGAATGCTGCCTTCGTAGAGCTTCCTACACAAGTATGCTAGGAAGAGACTTTGGGTCCCAATCCTGTTTGCTCAGGACCTTTCTCAAGCACCGCGCTCATTTCAGACGAATTTACTGAAAGGATTTGTAATTCGTTATCGGCCTTCATGGCTTTCAGCATTAACTACTGCAGTTCTCAAAACCACAAAATAAATTGAATGCAGATGAGCAAGACCAGAGCCACAGATAATGAAAGAGCCCAGCAGCAGAAAAAAAGAGTTAAATAGAAATGTGCCGTTCAAAGACATTCGAATCATGTCAGTGCCCACTAAAGAATGACAGCAGTGGCCTTCTTTGGGGGGTAGGAATCGTGCTTGGAGTGGCATTTCATGAGGGAGGAGGTTTATTTATGAATTTGATTTTGTTTGGAGACTTTTAGCTTGACTTTTGGGGTAGGGAAATCTGGGGCACAGGGCAGAACATCATATAATTTTCTGGAAGAAAGTCCATTTTCAATGGTTGTACATGTCAAAGCAGGCACGTTATCACTACAATTTGCTTAATACCTCTATTCCCCAATACCTAAGAGTAAGTAAGGGTCTGTTTCTACACTTGGCAGAAACAAACAGCAAAGGCACAGCAGAAATGGTGGTGAGCGCACTATGCTGTATAGAATGGCAATGATCCAGGCCTGGCTGATAGGTTTGTATGGATTTTAACCCTCTTTTGTCCTGCTCATCTCCCAGGCTAGAACCGGGAACTATTTTGGCAGCAGTTATATACGGCCTGTCTGTATTGTTCCACTTTTGTTCACTACTAGATTTTTCTTGGAAAGGAAGAGATTTTTAAAGCATCACAGAAAATTCATCTGGGGCTTTTTACAGAGCATGTTGTAGCCAAATTCTGACTCCTGCATAGCAATAGATGTACAACAACTTGTTTTGAAGTCAACTCTTGAATTTTTCAAAGCAGAAAAAGCATTTGCCTCTCCTGCTGGGAGTAAGGCTACATATTGCTGATCACAGTGACTGCTCACAGTGATCACTTCCAGAGGCAATAAAATAAACTGCATTTCAGCATTTGCTGACCATAAGGCTTTAATAGTTTCAGTCATAAGCAAGCAACATATTTTCTTTTCTGTCATAGATGTGTGAATTTCAGTTATAAACTCTTAATAAACACTTATTCATGTACCTCTTCCTGTTACGTTTCTCAAATGCTTTGAGCAGAAGGCTTACTTCTGTACTTCTACAGCTGATCCAAATGGATTTAAAGCTCTCAACACACTTGTCACCTTTGAAGCCTCATTTAACCACCCAGGCTCTTCCTACATGTCAAGCACAGATCTGAATCTTGAGACAGCCACTATAAATTTTTGGAGATCCATTTCCACGACAGTCAGACATGGCAAAACACAGTCTGTACTGGAACTAACCTTATGAAGCTTCCTTCACTTCAGCCTGAGCAGCCTGCAATAGCTCAGAGACATCTAAACAGTGCTGTTTTAAATTTCTACACTGAAAAACTTTTACGAAAATCTTGCCTCCTTTCCATCTCTCATTTTTCTCCTTGGAATAAATTGGCTAGCTCATGGCTGCCTTCTTATGTGCCATATTAAAGGGAAGGAGTACTAGTACAGAGCTCCTTTTCACATTAGGCAAAAAGAATCAGCGCATATGCCGTATTTTTCTTGGATTTTCTTTATCTTATAAAACACGTGTATTATTTTGCACATACACAACAGCAGTCCCAGACTTCTACTACTAATGACAGCGATCTGACCTATGATCTTTAGCCCAGTTACCTCTGAACTCATGCAGTCTAATCATTGCCCTCCTTTTCCCCTGATAATAGACACAACTAATATAGCTGCACCTTGCAAACCTGGGCTCCACGCCTGGCACGAGGTTGTTTCCAGCAATGGCAACAGGCTACAATGCAAAAGATGCTTCGGGAGTCCCAGATGCACTACCCGAGCCCTGGAGAATATCGGGGGTTACGGTGGGTGGAATTTCAGTTTCTCCCTTTGCCATGTTGTAAAGCCATCGTCTACTCTGAAATGTACGGTACTTGCAAACGGCTTTTATCAGGGGTTAAATACATATTATTTACAACACCACAAAGACTTCTCTGTGCAACAGTGCCAGAAATGTCTAGGAATTCTGCTTAGCTTCATTTATATCTCTCTGGATGTCGGGTGTACTATATTTTCGTACATTAAGGATTTCTACAGAATTTATCATTAGCCATAATGGTTTCCAGGAGAATCGCTGGCTCAGCTTTAAGAGTGAATAGCTTCATCTTTAGTTTAGCACTTCTGCCAGGCCAGGATCAAATCCAGGCACTCTTTCAGTTTTTCTTTTAGTGGATCATCTACACTTAATCTTAGCCTCTGACAAACAGGATTAAGAAAATTCTCTATTTTTGTTCAAGGTCCCAAACCCATATATAAACACTGTAGTTTACTACATAATGGCAGCTTTTTCAAGGCATAAGTATAAGTAGCAATAACAATCATGCCTTTTTTGAGAAGTTCTTGTTTCCGGAGGTAAAAAACACACAGCTGAAGCGGCGTGTGTGTGACCTTCACATGCCTGATCTCCACAATGCACTGAAAATCCTGCTGCAAACAGGAGGATCAACACAGTCCCTTCTTGTCTGGAAAATTGGATGAGATTACATAGAAGAGCAACAACTTCTCACCTGATCCCTCCTGCAGATGAGGTTTGCTAAACTGCCTTGGAGATTTCAGAGGGCAAATTCACCCACTGAGTTGCAGGAGTTATGGCAGGGTTCAGTCTGGTTTCAGTAGAGTGAACAGCTTTTGAGTACTGCTGAAGTTACAGTGTGTGCAGAGGTAATGAGATGAAATCACAGATTAGGGAAGGATTCATTTGCTAAGGTATTTTAACAAAAATAGAATATTCCTAAGAGTCTAGTACATTTTATTAGTTTAGCTGGGGGGAGTGGGTGGGTGGGGTGTGTGTGTGCGTGTGTGTGTGTGTGTGTGTGTGTAAAAAACCCCAAACCAAAAAACCTAAATTATTTTCCATGGAGACTTTAAACAAGGCAAGGAAGGGGGTTCTGAAGTAAAATGGTTTGTTTTTAATTTAACAAACAAAAGGATTTTCTGCTGTAAAGACTTTTGAATGAAACATTTTCATTTTTAGTGCAAAATCCCTTTTTGGCCGAAATTAAAATTCCAACTGAGAGAGGGGGAAAAAACGGTTTTGAACAACTTCTGCAAATATTCCAGGGAAGCTTTGCCTTCTGGTACAGCCATGGCAGACTAGAAGACAGTATACACTGGATGTTTTAAAAAGCATTCATTTAAATTTTCCCGTTCTTACTTCCTTTGCTGCTGAGCTTGCAGAAACAGGCCAAGGGGAGGAAAGACTCCTATGAAGCATGTCTGTGCTCCTCGTGGGCTGGCTTAGCCCACATCTCCCCACTCAGTCCCTGAACCAGACTGCAGCGGCTCCAGAAGGATTCTCAGGCACAGCACTGTGGTGTTTTTTCCTCCACACTGAAGTAATGACAATTCATATAAATCATTTTTTCTCTATTCCCCCACTGTTCCCACAAAGAGCTGCAAACAGAACTTGTTTATCTGAGCACTGTGTTGGAAGGGTGAACATAGACCTAAAGAAAAGGGGGCAGGGAAAAGAGCAATATTTTTTTGTTTGTTTGAAAGGTCGGGTGAACTCTGAAATATAGAAAGTACTTGTTACAATGATTTCTTTAGTACATGAGGTTTTAACCTAAGAAACTTTAAATAAATGAAGAGCTTTATACAGGGATAATAAGCCTCTGAATAATATTCCAGCAGGGAATATTTCAGTGAGCCACACAGAAATGAGCATAATAAGAGTTAAATTGCTCCTGCTCCGACAGTAGATTTTTCTTAAAATAAATGCAATGAAAGCACTGTCCCCTGAGTATCACTTGGTATTCTGGAGCCAAAATCCTCTCTTATTTACACATAAATCTAGGGGCCTTATTCACAGGGTACTAGTTGCCTTGACTCATTTCACAAGGCATGCTCTCTCCATCACCCCAGGTACAACCCAACATCTGCAGTCAGGCTGTGGATCTCAGTGGACATATTCCAGAGATATATCAGGATAACCACATTCAGAGCTTAATTCTCATACTTATGGCTAATGAAAAACCTCTGCAACATCGGGCTATGTACCAACAGAGGCCAGCAATATCTGAACAGGGGTAGCTTAAATTACCATGTACAACAGTGTTCAGACTCCTTTTACAGCAATAACGAAAAAAAGCGCCGTTTGAATCTGACTCAAGAAAGGCAAGGTTATTACTCGTATCCCAAGGAGATACAGTGTGTGTGATGAACTGAAAATGCTATTAGAGAAGAACAGATTCCTGTTATGATAGGCCAAGTAAGCGCTAGTTTCACTGGTACACTGTTAATTATACATTCACTCTTTCACGTAATGAAAAAAACTCTCATGTAGTGTCTACAGAAGGGGCTTGCACATTTACATATAATGAAACCAGCAATGACAAATGTCAGCAGTACCATACACTGATGCCATGAATAATGCATTACACAGAATTGTGGAGCTAAAAGCAGAGAAATAATCAAAACCGTTGATCTTCCCCCCCACCCCCACCCGCCTCCAGGCAGATAAAGTCTAATTTTCTGAGCACTTCAAACCCAAATGTTTTCAAGGATTCTGTTTCAGACAGAGGAAACTGATGAACAGTCATGGTGGCTTTCACTTTTAGAGCATCAGTTCAGGTCTGGTCAGTCAAGCATTATCTATCGGCTTACATATCTGCTGCCCATGGCACTATCTGGGACCCTGTTTGGCCATCCCCAGCAAAGGCCAGGATTTACGTGGTTGTTTCCCTCCAGGAGCAGTGTCTTCATAAAAATGGTGGGGCTGATGAGAGGAAATGTGGACAGTCACCACTCCCTGCTGTATTTACTTTGGTTTCTAAGATTTTTCCATGTCATCTGGAAGCCCCCTGAAAGGCTGCTCTAGAGCAATAACTCAGGATGGAGAAGCAGCCCCCATGTTCTGCTCATGTTCAGCCATGCTATATCCTCAAACAATACCCGCTGGGTCACTGAGCTGCGCTTTCCGACAGCCTGGCTGGGCAGATGGTACCCAAAACCTGCCAGATCAGAAGTTAATGTTTCCCCACTGGCTATAGGAAGCACTGCAATTGCCTGAGCTGAGGGTTTGCTTTGATAATAATTTGATTAAATAAGCAGATGCCCGCTGACTTCACAATGCATCTGCACGTGCTCCTACAGAGGAGTCAGCATAACCAGCCCTGCCGGGGGAGAAACAGAAGCACCCCACGGGGAAGGGGAATACTGAGGAAAGCTGGGGGAGAGTGGCATTACCAGTCTGCAAGGATGTCTAGGAACAGACTTCAGGTCGAGCAGTTCAGTAGAATGCTTTCCTCTGTCATGACTAGTATTTAAACTGGAATTTGAATAAAATCTGACCTGAATGAGGCAGCACTGATCTAATTCTCCACTGATAACAACTCGCACGATCAC
The DNA here is from genome assembly GCA_013389945.1 of Fregata magnificens. Lineage (NCBI taxonomy): Eukaryota > Metazoa > Chordata > Aves > Suliformes > Fregatidae > Fregata > Fregata magnificens. The sequence continues at coordinate 54,205 of WAAD01016974.1, read as the reverse complement.
ACAAACAAGGAAGGTCACCACCTCTCCACAGCTGTCTAGACTAGAATAGGAAGGAGATATCATTTAGCTCACAGCCAAAGCACATTCACTTCATGGGAAGTTGTAAACTTTTTATTCAGCATCATCTTACACTGCTGGTTATCTCCATCACCTATGTTCTCCACTACACAGTTTTTTAATATATGTGCAAGCATGTATATATTATGTAGCTTTTAATTACTGGTTCACACTCCTACCAGTGTACAGTAGCACCTGTCTCTTTCCCTACACAGAAATCCACATTAAGAGTCCCAGTGGGATCAGTGGGATTTTAAATCACATTTCCACTGCACTATACACAATGATAGACTTCTTAATCAGTTGATTACGTGCTGTTTAATCCATAAGAACCTGGTCTTGTTCCCTCCACAGAAAAGATGTTGTCTGGAAATGCAGTAACGTTTTAAAACAATTTAATTTCTTTGTGGTCCTGGGTGTCACATTGATACCTATCTTGCAAACACCGGTTGCTGCACAGATCTGTGTCATTTTGTCCCACCTGAACAATTCTTTCTATAGAACTAAAATGATGGGTTTAAGTGAAAAAGACTGAACTATAACACACATCACAATGGGAGCAAATTTTTTTTTTTTTTTTTAACAAGGAAAGTAGGAAAGTCCAGGAAAGAGGGCAGATTATTTTTAATACAGAAATCCCATCACATGAAACAAGAGTATTGGGTCTGGAAATCCAAACCTCTTTGCCCAATGTAGATAAACAGTGAGACAGGGTTGTTGACAGCATGAGACAGGACACTCCAGGAAGCTCGCTTACTTCCACAAACATCATCACAAACCGCATAACAAGAGCCTTTATATATTAAAATGCAACATTCTTATGCATGCATGTGCAAACACAATGGAGTACTGAGAGATTGCCTATTCAATGGGCATTGCCATACTACTTATGTACGCGTGCATGGGCAAAGCTAATGAAATGCAGAGACAACTTGGTTTATTGTATGACCAATAACAGTATATGCAAAAGAAACAGATTTTTAAGAGACTGTTAATTCAGTCCTCTGAAATCTTGTCTCTTCCTGGCAGCAAAAGACATACCAGCTACCTAGAGATAGCAATCCATTAAAAAAGTCAAGCCTATGCTTAATTTCAGGTTTATGCCAATGTGCTGCAAGTCCAGTTACAATCAGAAACTAAAAATTCAGATGGCACTTAAGAATGTTTTCCTTAATCAGGGCCTTGGTTTCTGTCAAAAATGTTTCCATTGTCTCTTGCTGAGGTCAAATATCAGTATAAATATGCTACAAAGGTTTTCTTTTTTTTTTTCCCCTGGAGAAGAAAAAATCAAACATTTTTTCTTCCTTCTTGAAAAACTGCTAAGCTTCCAGAGAGAAAGAAAAAAACCTGTTGATGTACCAAGAACAAATGGGACAAGTATAAGCTAAAGACGGAAATGCTGGATTAGACTATCTGAAGAGCATGAAATGATGCTTAGCAACCAGCTGAGAACTTGCATCCTCCCAGACGCCAAAACAAACTGGCCCAGAACAGAATATTAATTTCCCACTTTTCAGCAAATAACACTTTTATCATTCCTAGTTTTCAAATGGAAACTCTACATTTCCTCCCCACTGCATATTTTTAAACAAACAAATAATAGCAAAGAGCAAAACATTGAAAAAATCCGCATTAAACCCAGAGAAAATAGAGTATTTCAGTTGGAAGGGACCTACAATAGTCATCTAGTCCAACTGCCTGAATGTAATTTAATATACACTGCACAGCACTAAGGACCTTGAGGAATTTGATCTTTTAGCATAGTTCTAGCACTCTGCAGCAACTAAGTACTGGGCATGTCTATAAGGAAGAAAGAGCTCTGTAGAGAAGCAGAGGACTCACATATTTTGAGGACATGCTTGTCACTTCAGGGATTGGATTTAAATACAGTGTGCCTCAGTTTTTACCACTGTAAGTTGTAAACCAACTTTCTTTCTAGAAAACGTATTACCTGCAATTGGGTCCCCCAACTGTGCTATGGGTAGTGCTGAAGGGATACAGGCCCCTTCAAAGTGGCAAACAGTCTGACAGTAGAGGCACCATCGCCATTCTGCTACCACTGATGGTGTATTTACACATGTATTTCACTTGGCAGCTGCTCGCTGTTTACTTTGGAATCGTTTCTTATCCAGACAGGTTGTTACAGGTTCAGTACAAATAAGCAAAAAGGGACTGACTGGAAATGAAGCCCAAAATACTCAAAACTATCCTTATGTTGCACCTCCTTGCAACTGTACTTAGGACATCAACGTGGTTAGGCAAACTAAGCTGAGAGAAGAAGAGCAAAGCTGCAGCAGCTCCTCATCTCTTTGGGTCCCTCCAGGCTTTGCTGTCTGTAGAGGTGAGTGTCTCTCACTCCCAAAAGCTTTGGATCAGAAAGCCTGAGCTTGAAACTGAACTACTTTAAATTCTGCTGTTCCAGGGTGATAATTCATACTGCATTTCAGGTCAGGAAGTAAATCGGTTGCTGCGTGCTACTTAAAATTTCTTTTTAAGATCAGGAGAAGTGAGACGCTATTCATACAACCTTCTATTCCATTTAACAAAAAGCGAGAGTTGGGAAAACTAAAGGCGGTTAAGACCAGTTTATTGTTGGCCTATGCTGCAGAGTCTTCTCCACTGTTTTGCCTTGGTAGAACATTACCCTGCTTGCATGACAACAGATGCAGGTCAAGGTCTCAGAGTTGCATGTACCCTGGCTTCCTGTCCATCACCATACTTCTCCCTCAGTGCATCAGCATGAGAGCAAATGCCTCACATATATGTGGTGTGAAAATTGGTCTACTCTGATGCAGCCTATCCTGCTGCCATGACCTGATGGAGTCAAAGCTTGGCATCCTGCTTCACTGACTTTGAGAGCAGAGTTTGGAAGCAGGGCTGCTAGAGTGACTGTGAACACCTAGGAATATAGTTTTGCTAATGCAAACTTACAAAAGCTAACAAGAACCTGCAAGATATGTCTTCCATTCAGCCTGCATAGCCATAGTGGATACTCTCAAACTACTGCAGCTGGTTGGGTGAGTTATGATGCACCAGAAACAGCTCTCCAAGAAGAAACCCAGAAGAGCAATTATAACAAGGTTACTGAACATTATGAATGAACCATCAGGGGCTTTTCAGAGAGGCAGCTGTATCATGTCTGTCTCTGGCTTGCATTATCCATTTCTCAGGCTAATGAGAATGACAGAGTTCCTCCAACCAGAGTAGTTCAGGACTTCATTATACCTCTTAAGAAAATAGGCACTTCCAAATGCTGAAAGAATAGCTCAAACGTCTGGACAGATCTTGTACCTTCAAAGTCAGTAAACTGGAGTGGCATCCTGAACTTTCTTTAGGGGTGCTTTCCATTTCCATGTGAGCTGGTCAGGCTTTTCATCATGTCAGATCAGCACAAGCCTCAGCAGTTCTTTAAAAAGCTTTTCCTGCTACTAGTTTTAAATCCTGTATCTTCTGCTTGACGCAGTAAAATTTCTCATCTTCTCATCCTCACATAAAACTCCCTTTTCTGTTCCAGATAGTAATTCCTGCTCTGTACTCATATTTTTCAGAGTGAACTCCCTCCATCAATAAGAAGGGAGGGAGTAAGTTTGGTGATAAGAGGACTTACTAGGCTGCCATCTGGAAATCAGATTTTAGAGACTTCAACAGTAAGTAAAGAGATCTGCAACTTGTGCAGTTATTTGAATTAATAAAACTCAACAGGATATAAAAACACCCTTCTCCTTTGGAAGGTTAAGTTCCCAAGCTCACTCCCCCACAAATCAGTGCCATCTGGGGGCAAGGGGCTGGTTGGTTGTTTTTTCATGCCAGGAAGGAAGCAAATTCAGCCTTGCACATTTAGACATTTTCAGTTGTTTATGAGTAAACTGTGAATTAAAGCCGTATTTGTGATGCAGGCCAAATCACATAATAGCTATCAAAACTACATTCTTTACTCCAGGGCTTACTAAATGTAGCATGACAACCACATTGACCCACTGGTAAGATTCAGGTGAAAGTCTGGAGTTTTCAAATACTAAAGCCCTTTCCACAATAAGTGAGTGGAGTTGTAACATTTTCTACAAAGCCCATCTGAGATAATCAGAATTTGGGTTTTTTTAAAGCGTAAAGATCTCCCTCACTCTCTGGAAGTTTGCTTGTTCATCTCCTGTGATAAGCGGGCAAAACAGTTCAGTGGTGCTAATCTGATCAGCAACACAACAGATGCCAAACCATATCAAATGATTTCAAAATCACTTTCCATTGGCTCTCACAAGAGACACTGTAACAGGAAATAGAAAACTTGAAGGGTAAAACCAGAATTCATCCCTCCAAAAGGTTATCTCCTTAAGACATGCACAGTAGAAATTCTAGAGAACATTCTTTTGAAAATGTAGCAGAGATGAGAGTTTTGGATCAGTGAGAGGAGCTCATAATCTTGTGACTGCTTACCCTAAATGTTATTAGCTGGTGTGCTTTCCTATGACATATTTGGACATGCAGTGGATGATCTGTGGGAGTCCATCTGGAAGAAGTTCATTCCTCTTGTCTGCTTTTACTGGATGATATTGGAGAATGCTCACCACAGCGCTGCATCAGGCCCTAGGATCATTTACTGTATTACACTAAAACTAGCTGCTGAGCCTCATTTTCCATCCTTTTGCATTCATGTCATTAAAAATGGGTTTAAGTGTCCCAGATGTGTTGCAGAGCAACAGAGCCTCAAGGTTTCTGTATTTGCCTACCAGAACCTGCTGTTCCACCACAGCTCTTCCCAGCAGTGTTGACTGCAGCAGTTTTCCTGGTGGTACTTTGCTTCACTAGTTCTCAGCCCCATTTCAGATCACACATACAGAAAATTCTTTCTCTTGCCCTTTGGCTCTAGAGGCTTTTTCCTTCTCTTCTGATATTTTTCTCTGCAATATCTTAATTTCAGAACGTATTCAGGGAGATGCCTTAAGAAGTCAGTGTGAAAGGGCTGAATTAATAAAACTAGCTTATGCAATGAGAGATATTAAAAATTCAAAGTTTTTTCATTACATGTTTCAGTAGAAGCCTGTTTCAAACTCTACTAGTAAATGGCTACAGTCATCAGATACATGCCTTAGCTGAATAGTAAGAAACATTACGACCTATGTAATAAGGATTTATGTTGCATTGACTGGAATGTAACAAATCCCAGACACATGGTGGCCATACTTGGAGGGGAGGGATGTGAATCCTTCCAGGCGCACATAAACCAGAGATTAATGCAAGTGCCAGTGTACACATACGAACAAATTTGTCCCACTCTCCCCATTCTGCCATTGGTATCAGTGCCTAGATTGTCCAAAACCGTAACAAATTACAGAGCAGAAGAACTAAAATGCTCTAAGAATCTCTGTGACGGAAGCATTACTGCAAATTATGTTGCTAAAATAAAGCAAACAGTTAGAAAAAGTTAGATTTTCTTTCTTTTTTTTCTCTCTAAGAGAGCAGCTTGCTTATTTAATATTATTATTAGCCCTGTTTATTATTCATCTCTGGAACCCCTATTTATTTTTAACTAGGCAAAAGATCACCAGTGCTTTTGCCAGATCAGGAGAAAGGCTCCATAAATAAGGAAGGGGAGGGAGAAAAGAGCTCTGTTCGATGTGAAGCGTCTGCTGTTCCCAGGGAGGTATGTGGTTTTGGGATTGGATTCATGGATGGGCTCAAAAAACACTGCGAGTTAGGTCACAGGGTAAACACCTACATCCAGATGAGATGCAGTATTGCTTCTCCTTCATCACTCAAAACCAAACACTGTTACGCTTTTAAATCCCTGCAAAATATTTCTACTTCCCTTGGTATTATACATCACGTATTTTGGTAACTCTTGACAACAACCACCACAAAAAAAAAAAAAAAACAACCCACTGGCTTATGAATAAACCACAAATTTTTCTTCCATGTTGTGCTTGCAAGGGGGGACTAATTATTGCTTCACAAGTGCCATGACACACAGGCTGGTTTTGGCAGCTTTAACTTGTCTTCCAAAGTTTGCTGGAAAGCTCAGATCCCCCATTTGCCTAAAGCCTGCTAATTATTAACTGCTCTGCTAAAGAAGGCAGCTCTTAAAAGACACGTATCTGATCTATATTAATAGGACCTTTTGCTGAAGTAACTGTTTCAGCCTACGCAGCCAGCAGAGCATCCCTAGTGTGTATGTAATTTAACAGCAGCAGAACCACTGTATTTGGCAACCCTTCCGAAAGTCACCCTATAACTGCATCATAGTTATACATTGTGTATACATTGGTGCAACTGCATTTGTATTAGGAGATTTTCCTAGCCCGGCTCCACCAGCCAGAGATCACACTTTTTCATATCCCTGGCTGATATTGCTGTGCCAACAGAAGTCTGCAACGTAGATCTGCCTACAGATCTCCGTGCTGTGTGGCTCTCCAAAGGGATTTTGTTCACGTCAAACAGCACAGCTATATTTACAGCACGTAAAGGGATTTATAAATAACCATCCTAACCTGACACCATCCCTTATTGGAGATGGAACTGCGATTCTGTAAAAGAGACCCAGACGCTCCAGTGGAGACCATCAGTCTCTTCACTTAACACCAGTGCAGAAACAGTGCAAGCCCACTAGTTTCTTCGGATATGACCCAAATTTATACCAGTGCAAGAGCAGAAGACAATTTGGCTTTAAATCCAATGCTGCTGCAGTGTTTGGTGCTAGTGATGTCGAATTCTGAGCTACTTTCCATTAAGGTGATGGGGCTGGGTGGTTTGCAGCTGGACCTAAGTTACGTCTTCATCTGAAAATGTGTTGTGTTTTTTACTTAAATTATGCAAGTGTTTAGGATTTTTACCTCATGCTAATGAAGACAAATTGCTTTGCAGTTGCCATATGATTTAGAAAAATGAATTAAAGATTACGAGGGAAATTTGTGTCAACATTTCTTTTCACTGTCATGATTTATACCAGCTGCAGACCTGACCTCAAAAACCCATACTGATGTACACAGTGCAAGTCAAACTGCGCAACNGCCAACGCTCTGCCTAACAGCGTGGAAGCATTTCATGAAAAGAAAATAAAAAAAAAGAAGGAAATTACTTATTTCTAATGGCTTAATACCTTCTGCTTTTTAGCAAATGACACCATAACCAAACCCAGGACTGCATAAGTCAGAAGGCAAAGCCAAAGAGAACCTGTGAGATTTACCTTCTATCTGGCATGCACATGCACTTTATTCCTGCTACCCAGTATGCAGAGCACAGCACCAGAGTTAATAATATCATGACCTGAAATGAGCAGAGAAAGATCGGGTGAAAGAAGGGCTGTGGGGACAGGAGGGTGGGGGTGGGTGATGAGGGGTATAGAGCTACACTTCTCATAGTCTGAGCACTTTGCTTCAGCATTTGACTGCCTTGTCATTGTCTTACCCATGCCTGAGTCACAGCAGGGCTTATTTGTTTTCATCCCTGTTCTAATTTAGTTAGAGCACCACATAAAAGACAGGGGAATTTGTGAAAAGGGTGAGATTATACAACTATCCTCCTATAGCGATTTACCAATTCATGTGTGTACAGTCACTCGTTAAGGTCATGCAAACTGTAAAGCTGGAACGATATGCCTTTAAAAGATTTAGGTTTTTTTTCTTGATGAGGAGAAAAACCACAGACTTCCAGCAAACCTACCTGAAGATGATTTAGCTCACTCACCACTTGCACGCCG
>WAAD01016974.1:20251-33729 GCA_013389945.1 Fregata magnificens | reverse complement strand
CTAACATTTCCCTGTAAATCAAGAAATCTAAAACTCACCTGAAGGGAAACTTTTATCCTGTTGAAGTAGTATATTCTTTATAATCGTGTTTAAGAGAACAGTGTAGGCACACTTCAGTCACTATTTGCTTCTGTCTGGTAGGAAGTTGTGATGTTAGGTTTTTTATTTTTAGCAAGAGTTACATTTCCCGAGTAACAGACTCCACAAAACCACCATAGTCAAAGAATAAATATGGAGTCTTAGAGTAAAGCCAGTCTTCTAACAGCCTAAAATTATAAAGTATTCCATTCTTCTAATTTAATCTTTTTTTAAAGTGAGCAATTTATATTTGGCTAAATAAGGTACAGATATATTTAATCACTGAATTTTCAAGTCAAGTTTATTTGATGTCATATTTCAATAGTTTACATTTTTACTTCAACATTGCATTAGCTTATGATAATAGACACATTCTGTTATAAAAAATAACGATGAAGAAATTTAATGAATTTTCTTTACCATATTATGAGTGCTACACCGTCAGTAGATTTTCTTGAATCATTTACTGTTTTATATAGAGACCTGTATTAAAAATGAGAGATGTAGTATAAAAACCATCTGTAGGGTTCACTGTCAGCTTTGGTACATTTCAACAGATTCTGCCTTGAAATGTCAAACTCTTCATTTGTAAGTAAGCGGAATATGTCAGCAAGAGGTAACCAGAACAAAAATCAACATGTCCATCCCTTGGGCAACACAAATCTCCACGCTCCTCTTAAGACATTGGAGTTACCACCTGTACAATAACACACACTAAGCTTTTTGGGAAGAGCATCCTAAGTGCTTCTAATCGCCATGTAAGGACTGTTTCTTCTTTTCTTCCAGATAATCCCTGGCTTTCAGCACAAAAGTCTGACAATGCCAATGGCTTCTTTATTTGCTGGGATGCTCTGGTGGAAGTTTAAGTGTGAAGAGCCTATGTTCCACAGGAAGTGATTTGAGGGTAAAGGTGGGCTGGGAACTGGTTAATGAGGTTCCTGAACCCAGGTGACATTTCTTAATGTGTTTTCGGAGAAGTTGTTTGTCAGAGGAAGAATAGCAGCAAAACTACAGCCAAATGCCTCACCAGTGTGATGTCAGTGTATGTGAAGGTCCAAGCTCCTCTTCTGAATGCTGTAAAAAAAAATTAAAAATGTATCAGTCATTAGCACCATCAGTAGCAGTGAGCACTGCACACACACAGGCAGGCAGTCTCTAGTTGGAGTGTTCACAAATCCAAAATAGCCAAACAGTAGGTCAGGGGATGAGTCATCCCTAGCAAGATCTCATGGCTCTGTCCAGTGGCAGGGCTAGACCAGAGCACAGAACACTTTTTTCCTCCCACTGGAGTAAGTTAGTGGAGTTTGCACCATACTTTCCACAATATTTCTATTTTAATGTCAGTTCTGCACCTGTGGATATATATGTTCTTTGAAAATAAAACCTCTGTACATGCATTAAGAATCTAGACTCTTACAAGCATGTGTCCCAATTTACTACTTATGCATTTCGATCCTTAGGTTAAAATTGCACCAGCATGCAGCAACACACACCACAGATGCACACATTTGCATGTGCATGTGAATCTGCATGTAATTCCAGCTCAACGTAGTGAAAGCTGCAAACCAGTCTGAATATACTGAAAAGTTTTGATCTTGCATTTGGCATTTCATTCTACCTATTTTGCATTATGACAAAGGGATATACCTCAAAATAAAGAACTTAACCATAACACAAATACTGTCAAGGATTCATTCTATATTAAAATGTGAGGTCTGCTACATACTCAGTATGAGTCTAAATCCTGCCCTGAGACAGTGGAATTATCATCATTAACCTCAGTTCTTTCAGATTCAGGGTATACCAAATATAGGATCTAAATCTTTGGGTTTTGGCACTTCCCCTGAACAAGGCCAACCTAGAATACAACTGTATACAGGCTGTAAGTGAATCCAGACTGAGACTTGTGGGCTAGTCTTAGCACTTGTTACCTAACATCAACCAACCAGATTTCAAAATTTACCAATTTGTAATGTAAGCTTCTCTGAATTTAAGGTTTCCCTTAAACAGATATTGAGGATCTGTTTGTTTTGGCAACAACTATTTCCAGCCCTATAAGCTAGGAAAATTAAAACAATCACCTACAGAAGGATTCATCCCACATAATGTTAGCCAACAGGCATATTATATTCTACATTTCCTCTGTGAAGTTAACTATAAGCAGGCAGTAAGTAACCCTAATAGGGGGGAATTAGCCGACACATTTAAGTAATGTCTCATATGAAATCAAGACGTTTTGTGGGAATGCCCATCATTCTCCATTGAGTACAGAAGGGGATCCACAGAGAGGTCAGATTAAACAACCAAGTTGGCTAAAATTAATTCTTAGGCTCAGTAATGTATACATCATACCAGTTTAAGAACCTCTTGGTTGGTGCTGCAAATATTTACGGGTTTTTTAATATTCAGGATTAGGGTACTTTGGTGGTGGTGTTATTTATATGAATGCAACAAGCAAGACACAGGACTTTCTTAAAGTATTCTTAATCAGATAAGTATACCTTAACCCTCCTTTCCCCTCACAGCTAACAAAGAATGCAATTGGTTGACCTGGCACATGAGAAAATATTTTGCTATACAGGCATAGAAAAACTTGGGGTTTCAAGCCAAGATTTACACAAAAGATGAAATATTTTCCCATACATTCTTATTAAAGCAGCACAGAACTCTTTAAATTCCTATCTGTATCATCACCAGGAACACAACTTTCAGGAAATCCTCTTGCAGTCTTTGACAGCAAAACTACCAAAAATGTGAACCTGTCAGATTCTGTGCTATCAGAAGCAGTCATCTGACTCTTCACAGTCACTAAAAGCAAGGCAGATATCTCAAACAAATTTACATATTTTTTTCTATATAGCTCTGAGCTCTTGATATGACAAAAACCTTACATTAAAGGGACTCTATGTGTTGTAAACAGCCCAGTTACGTGCACTTTTTAAGTCTTGAGTTCATTATGCGTATTTATTTATGTGTGTGTATGTATATCAATACACACAGAGATGCACTTTAAAATTAAATTTCACTGTAATCCTGAATTTTGATGAGCAGTTGCCACTAGATTTCACTATCTTGTTTTTCATTCAATGTCTCTGGTAAACTCAAAGCATGAATAACCTTAACGGGTGAGAGCTTGAATAATGAAACTCTTTTCTAATTGAATATCCGTAAACAATATATATTAATTCACAAACTAAATCAGGATACTGGAAAAGTTTAGAGATGACACTTTTCTGTATATTTCATCACTGCAGTTATGCCATCCTTAGTCGTGCTTACACTCGGATCTGCGTGCTCCTGTGTGATTTCTAACACCTTTTGAATACAGCCCACTGAATCAGTCAACGGGTTCTATGTGGGTGTAAAGTATACCCTTGGGGACTGGAAAAGGGTTGGGTTTGCTTGTTTGTTTGGGGTTTTTTTTTTTTCTTCTTTTATATTCCTATATTTTGTTGTATTTTTGATACAATTTCAGAACAGAGGGTGTTACATTCTAGCGTGCTTAAAAACCTTAAGACTATTACAGACCTGAAATACATTACTTAAGGAAAAAAAAAAACCCAAACTTACTTAACTGTATTTACCCAATTCAGGCAAACTGTTTCACAAGTGGCAATTTCAAACATCCAAACTATTTAGGTCTGGAACACTATGCAGGCATTTGCAGTTACCACTACACAAACAGGAACTAAATATTTTGTAAGTATAGATTTTACATAGAAGAAAAGAGTACTTTCAGACAGTGTTATCGTTTACCCTTACAGACGCTGGTTAAAACATTCACTGCCTCATCTTATAGACTCTCATTATATAATAAGTTTTTAACTTATTAAAGAACAATTTTATTAACTTCAAATGGAACTAGTTCCACAGCAAAAGTTAAGCATGCAAGTGTTTATATTATAATGGCTAATGTGCATCTAACAGGGCAAAGTAGGCTGGTGGAAGGAGGCACATTGTTAATCTGCAAGCAACAAAGTCTTTGATCCCTGTAAGTAGGGCTCACTTACTATAAATAAATGAAAAAGTACATGCTTGTAAAGTAATACTGCAAAAAGAGACAAAATACTATGACAGGTATTACAGAATGGTTTATTAAAAAATAGATTTTTAGTAGTACATGACTTAATGACAGTCCCTGGTCATGCTTAGCTGTATCCTGTAACTAAAGCTTATCTGATAGGAGAGGAAACTGGATTTCTTGTGCCTACTACAGTAATGCATAAAGAGGTTACCAGTGCTCCACTCCATAGTCTGGAGTTCACCACTACTGTTCCCCTCAAATTTTCCAACCACTATTTTCTCCTGCTCATGTATTAGGACATACATGATACTTCCTAGAAAGTAAATATCTGCAAACAAATATCTGTCTTTGTAACAAGGCCAGTAAGTGACCATTCCATTATAAAAATTTCCTTCATTTTTTGTTACAACATTTGGATAATGTTTACAATTCTGCATTTTCACACAGCTGCCACAAAAATTAGGAAAAAGCCTTTTTCCATGTTATTCCATTACCAGATACTGAAAAGCTCTTGGTGAAGAAGGAACTTACCTTAAGCTCAAGGTATCTTATCACTTTTGATAGAGGCATTTCCAGATTTTAATTCTGGTATCAAAAGACTCTCCAAAAGGAGCACTAGTTTTTTAATCAGAATTACCTTTATTATGACAGATAAAGAAACAGAGTAAATTAAGCTTTCCCCCACATAAGTAACAAACCAAAACTAATCAAGCCATCTCTCCACCAGCTACTGCATACCTCAGGAAGGGACTTGTGGACATTAGCTTATCTTAGTTTAAACCTTCTGAGTTTAAAAAAAAAAAAACAAAGCAAACAGTACATCATTTAGCGTACAGAGTTTAAACACACAAGAACATAACATTTAAACAGCCTCTAAGACTGCTAAGTACATACTTTCAACATGTACTTTGGCCTTACTAAGACTAGCTAATGCTCCTACTCATCACATGACGCACTCTGCCAACACTGCAAAATGAAATGTGTTAGCACTGTCAGAAATGTGACCATTTCCTTGATCGGCGGGGGCGGGGGGGTGGAATCAAAACAGTACAAGCAAAGCGGCAGACAAAATCAGTGTGAAAAAGCAGCATGGTGCACCTAATACAGCAAATGAACACACACACTTAGTGAATGAGCACATTTTTGTTTTTACACAAGTCACTACCATTTGTCCCAGTTCCCCTTCACACACAGACACAAACACTATCACCTTCTTCTACCGGATATTTTTGTATTTATCACATTAGTGCTCCACACACCTTCCAGCACAGTCTATGCAGTAGTAATATACAGGAAAGAGCTGTAAAGAGGGGACAGAAAGCAAACCCTTTAAACAAAAATAGCCTTCGCAGAGCTAAGCTCCCAACAGGAATATATTTAAATGCTTGACTTGCTTTTATTAACAGGTAGGACCACATACCTTAAAGTGTGTGGGGTTTTTGTTGTTGTTTTTTAAATGCTAACAGATTTACAGAATTTGTCCAACAGAAGGATGATTTACACTTATGAACTATAGGAACTGAGTCAACATTTGTAGGGCCTCTCACTAGCACGTGTTTGGAAGTGCCGCTGCAGAGAGCTTGCATCAATGGAGGCGTAAGAGCAGATCTCACATTTGAAAGGCTTCTCACCTACCAGGAAATGGAAAGCAAATATGAAAGATGTAGTATCTTCTATGGGAACACAAAGTGTGTGTGGGAAATTCAAAAGAATGTCAGTGGATTAGCATTTACAGCACATCCTCAAAGCCACAGCTCGTCTTTCACATGATCTTGTTGCTAATGAAGCATGATCTTAGATAATGGCCTAGGCAGCTAAAGGTTACAGTCTGTTTTACCAGTAGGAGACCCACTGCATCTAAATTTGGCTTCCATCATAAGTCTAATCAAGAAAAACTGGCCAGAACTATTTCCAAATTTAATTTTGATCGTTTTTTTTCTGAATCAAAGTTCAGAGGGCCAACTCTCAGCGTACTCTACATCACCAATTAACAACAAACAACCGAACAAAATCCCTCAGAAAGGAGAAATGCAGCAGAACAGAAAATTTTCAAGAAGCAAAAGGAAATTACATTAAGGGAAAGTCATTTTAACTTAATGAAGAAAACACACAAAGATTTTCTGTAAAGACAGCAAGGACAACATTTGGGTCACAAATACAAAGGAAAACAATGACTTTCAATAACAAAAACATTGAGAGGTACATCCTTAAACGACTAGCCTCCCCTTCCATCTACATTCCCACTGACAATTTCTTNGTGGGGAAGAAACAACCACAGAATGGTCGAGGTTGAATGGAATCTCTGGAAGTCGTTTGGTCCAACCCCCAAACAGGCAAACTTATTTTCACTTTTGCAGCCGAAAATAAAAACATAAACCAAACAAATAAATACATTTGAGTTAAAAAATAATGAAAAGTGAACATATTTTAAGAATCTAGGTCCTAACACCAACCCTGGTATAGTAATAATTCTCCTCAAGACAGCATTTCACGCCAACATTATTACAAGTAACTCTCCAGCTCCAGTTGTATTAGTGTTGTCTTTTTAAGAATTAACGCAGGGGATATCACATTGCATGATCACTGCATAGTCAGCATGATGTGGAAATCAAAGCATTTTTTAATTTACCCCCAGTTGTCAATGGGGAAGCAAACAGGAAGAGGCTGATGACATTTTCAGGAGCAGTTGTCAATGGCTTGATATCTAGATAATAAATTACGTTTTCATAGGTAATAAGCAGCTTCCTAAAACTCATTAAATATGTTTGCTGTAGCATACATAGCAGGACAGCTGCAGAACAAGGAAAAGGAGACAGTTCCGGATTTGCAATCCTTCTTCTACACAGTGACTTATTTTGTTCATTTTTTGGAAAAGTTTAATTTATTTTGCATGGTTTTGGTCACCTGTCTACTTATGCACCTGAACATCATTAACAATGCCCGGCCACACCGCCTGGCCAGCCTCCTAGGAGAAGTCGGTTATCTCTTCCTTGGGTATCACCCTCCTTTTCCTGTACCTTTTGAAGCCCTGTCAGTTGCCTTCTACATAAGCTAAGAATGTTTAATAGAGCAAACGTCTGTCTTTGAATACATGGCATACTTGCTACCACAGAGATTGAGAGCCATCTGCCCCAGTAGCATAAGACGTCTATCAGCCCCCTTCACACCTATGTTTCCTGCCAGACATCTGCCTACTCTCCTCTGCTGCCGTGGATGATGCCATGGCTCCAACACTGCGGCATGGAGCACCACCCACGTCGCTCAAGTGTCGGAGCGCCACACTCCTGCCAAACCACTGCAAGAGTATTTCATTTCTTCAACTCGCTGAAAAGTTAATTTTGCCAGTGTGGACAAAGGTGGATATTCCCCATTCACTAAGCTGCCAGGTCCTATTGGACAACTTCTCCACAGCTGATTTATTTAAACATTATCACAAGCAGCTAATTGACTCCCCACTGTCCTGTCCACCCACTCACTGCACACATCAAGTAGCAGGTTTCAGAAGGCCATTAACGCAACATAGCACGTTCCCGTCCTATTCATTCAGTTAAACTTATTTTCTAATTCTGTAAAATGCTCGGTTCAGAAAAAAGGAGAAAGGCTTCACTTTTTAAATACCAACAAGATGGAACAGATCCAACAGTTCCAGGCAGTCAGTGATACAAAGTACGTTCTTCTGTGTAAATTCAGAATTTCTAATGCAAGTGCCTTTTTTGGCAGACTGATCGACTTAATATAACCATGGCAACGCAAAGTCTATGTAAACAAATCACTTAACCAAGACAGAAAGAACCCCAGAGCATCAGTCACAGAGAGGCTGGGCCTTTGATAGAGGTTCAACATTAAACTTTAAAACAGAAAACTGAAGCAGGAAGCTTTCCACAAAATGAAAGGGATGTAGCCAAGGTGGACAAACAACAATGTATTATATTAGAAATATTGAAATATGCCAATATGTACAAGTTGATTTAAAAAGTTTTGAGCAGGCATTCCCATTCTCTCCTGGCCATGGAGTACCAGTACGGAACAAAAAATTATGAACTGATTGAAGCCCACATCCATCTGAACCAGCAAAGGCATCCTTCGCAGTTAACAAGCCAGGGTCATAAGCTGCCCTTGTCTTTGCAGTATGTATACCTTTATATAGGTGGTTTCTGAATATAGATCCTAAACCAGGCTTTCCATAAATATACCCATATTCAGGAAGGCAAATCAAACATATCCTTAAAGACCAATATCCCTCAATGCCACAAAAAACATTTAAGTTAAAAATTTGCCTGTTTTGTTAAATCAGGATCAGAGTGTTTGGTTTTTTCATATTCAATACAAGAGGGAGAACTACCAATAGGTAAAAAAAATACCCCTTTTCTCTAGAAAACCTTTTCCCAGCACAAAAGAAGCACTCCTATACAGCATTCAAAACTCAACTGTACAGTACTTTCTTTTCTCCCTAAGCAGTTTATCTAAGTGGTAACATAAAGAAGACATACATGTAATCCACCTGTATGCTTTAACATAAGCTGTGTCAGAGAGGCCTTGAGCCTTGCTTTGTATTCGCAGCACTGGCAGTGAAAGGCTTTGATGCCAGCACGTGTTCCCATGTGTTTCCGCAGAGCTAACTATAAGAATGTGTCCTGTCAGAAAGGAAATGAACCTTGTCACAGCTGGAAAATCATCATCTATTCTTCCTGTGTAAGTGGCCCGAAGGGATGACATTTCTCAGTTACTGTGTTAATTTAGGCTTTTAATGCCTTTTATCATGAGTGTTTAAAGCTATTAGTTAGGAAAGATTGATATGGGAGGCCTGAGAGCACAAAGGTTCCTATCGGACCTGTCTACAATCAAGTACTTCAGTTATTATTTTATTATCTTTCAACTATTTATTTATATTCCCAGAATGACATACTTCGCTGTGCTGAGTAATTTACTAGCAGTCAATACTGCATAATGATTATATTGGATTGTTGTATTTTGATGTTTTGATGTTTGAATGGTCCACTTAAGTCTTCTAGAATTTTTTTGTCTGGATGAAAAAGACAGACTCTACTTTCTCAATTGCATGACATGCTACTCTTTCAGGCCAGCAAGTGGAATTTATTTAGAAGGAAAAATAACGCATATGAAAATTATGTGTGTGCTTATACACAAAGAAAGGATCCCTATGGAACAAGATTGTAAAACAGTTGAAAAGGCCTACAGAGACCCCAGATCTGCTGTTCCAAATTCCTTGATTTTCCAGATTTTTCCCCGCACGATGCTTAGAATACCTCAAAACCATTTAACTCTATGTCTTAAGCACTTAAAGTTCCTCAAAAGTCAGCAACAACAGAGGAACACTGGCTGTTCACAAATTCACAAACAAGTCTATAAAGTCACATCTGTAACACAATAGTTTCAAAGGGAGAAATACAAGCAAAGAACAACTTTAAAATCCTTGTCTTGTGGAAGTCAACTATAGCAGGTTTAAAAGGTGCTTACATCTCTATCCAGATTATTGATCAGCACTCAGCAAAAGGAAACAATGTCCTTTTGAATCATACCTGTAAATAATTAATTATTAAGTCAATACTATTTCCAAATACATGCATTACATTCACATGTTAGAGGTAATAAACAGGATTACTCATTCTTTAAACACTCTATAATGAAAACATAGCTATTTTCATGACATGTTTGTGAAGGTAATTAAAGTCCTGCTATTTTGAAAACAAAGTATTTTAGAAAACAACAAAATTAGTTTACATTATACTCAAGACTTCCACTGGTAAGAGTATTCCTGCTAATTCTGACTTGAGTGAATCATACAGCTGTTATTTTATGCAACAGTATTCAAAACAAGAAAGATGCAAAAGGGGATTTAATCCTCAGTTATTTGGTGGATTAACACTTTCTTGCACCAGAGAAATAAAGCTTACATTGCTCAAAGAATAAAAGCCCTTAACTTGCATGAAGGAAGTACTCAGGGGAGTTGTTGAAGTGTTCCATACATAGAAGGTGTAAAAGCTAAAACAATGATTCCAGTAGAACCAAAGGCCTATATGGAAAAATCTGGGATTTAAACAGCAGGCTTCAAAATGAAAGCCAACTCTGAAAGGCAAGCTGTGCCATTCTGAATAACTCTTTGTATTAATTTTTCCCCTCTTCCCTAAACATTTGTCATCTTTCGAGAGGAAAAACCGTCACAAAAAAAAATTGTCAAAGATCTAGATTCTAAACTTCTACAGGACAGACAGAACTTTTTTAGAGCTATGAAGGAGAGACCAAAAATGCAGGGGCTAATTTCTGTAATATCTTTGGGATCCAATACAAGTACAGTAGTTCAAAAGTATAACATGCCGATTCACAAACTAGGAAAATGTTCTCTGTTACCATTTCTACTCATTGAAATCAGAATTAAAACCATACTTTTTATACATTTAAAGGACATGTCTTTCACAATGACATAACAGAACAACCTTCCTTTGTTAGGGGATTAAATGCTTTGTAGAAAAGTACAGCTATTTGGATTTTCTAGCTATTTGAATTACTCCTTAAAAAATGTGTAAGCATAGCTGCCTATTTCCACCACATGTAGTAGCTTTAAATGCAGATTTCAGAGTTCTGATAATATTGCAGGCAGTGCCTATCTTACGCAGCGCTTGCGGTGGAAACTCCCCACAAACGCTGATGTGCTCTTTTCTCTTTAAGGAGAAAAGAAAGACGACACTGTTACTAGGAGGGTTGGTTCAATCTTCTAAGGTTAAGAAGCAAAAGTCCAAAGGAACCTGGAATTGTAATATGGATGATTTAACTTTTCATCCTTCAGATGTAAATAAGGTGTGTTTGAGACAGTGGGAAATTCTGACCCATTAAGACCAAAGGGTCTTGAGTACTCTTGATCAAGTTTTAGGCTCCTTAAAGGTCCCACAAGCATTATAACACTTATGATTTTAATGAAACAGTCAGGCAAGACTATCAATAAATCTGTCCTGTTAGGAATCAGTTTCACTCTTCCCAGTTAGCTTTTGAACACTGATTATAGACAGCTGATCCTCGCAGATGCCACTACGATTTTCCCTTCTTTATAGTATTGGATAAAACTCAGCAACTGAAAAGGTTAGACTGCCCTCTCTCTGTGGCTTCTTGCTAACTACTTGATCTGTAACTTAGAATTATGGCCACAACTTTCAAGAAATTCACAATGGTAGGTATTAATCAATATTTTCCTGTACAGTCATTAAAAAAACAATACTCCAAATCAGTAATATGGTACACCTCCATAAAGTTTTAGATGATAAAACTGTACTTCATTGCTGAAATAGGACAATAAAATTTGGTTATATTGTTTAGTATCACTAGTATTCCATGTGAATTGAGGCCTTTAACTCACATGCACTGTCAGCAGAATGCACAAGCCATCCCTGTACATTAATGCATTAATTAATACATGAACTAAAAGCATCACTATATTTAGTGTATTCTGTTTTATTTTCTGATGGAAGAAAAATGGCCATGAGAACATTATTTTGAATTGTAACACTACATTAATTTATCTTGAAATACAGAAAATAAATATTTGAAAGCTGTAAGCAAGACATAGGTGACGTTAACTAATAACATCATGGGGTTCGGTTGTTCGGCTATTTTATCCTTTAAAATATACACACACTTAATGCCATAGTCATAAAAATCTTAAACTTTCATACAGAACTGCCTTTTTTATAAACTTGAAATAGATTTTACTAAATAAAGTCTACTGCCTAATACTGAAATGAATGAGGACTTCCAATTCATATATTTCAGCTATCCTTGTAGCAAATAAATTAGGTAGAAATCATCATTTTAAACTCTAACATCAGTAGATAGTCTGCACTGAGCTTTACAGGCAAAGAGGAACACTGAAAAAGCATTCGAAAAAGTAAAAGCCAGTGTGATGTCATTCATTTGCTGCCCCCTTCTGGGGAAAACCAAAACAAACAAAAAAAGCACCACGAGACAGGCAGGAAAACAGCCGCTCCCTGCGTACCGTTACCTACACTTCTCTGATAACTCAGCCTTGTGACAGCAGATCTTTTTCAGTTTAAAGGCTTTTTTTTTTTTTGAAGTTTTAATTTTACAGTATCAATAGACTCTAAAATATATTTCCCAAGTGAGTCTGTGAATCTAGGCATAATGAGAGACAATTCCGGGAAGAAGAGAAAAATCAGGCTACTTGCTTTGGCACTCTGGAGCTCTGCGTAGTAGCACAGACTGTGCACTCAGAGTTGCGGTCAGCATAGTGGCATTATCTTGATGCCATTCTGCCATCAGCTATTCAACCTAAGCTGTGGGACACAACACTGAATTGGCTGCAATTCACAACAGATTGTGTTCTGCCATGGGGTCAGGGCCTTTAGTGGAAAGAAATAAGAGAGAGCCACAGGCTGGTAATACAGCTAATTGCTAGTTTCGTTAGTTTGCCCTTCAAAGAGGCTGTAAGAAAGAAACAGTGTCAACACAAAGTTTGCTTTGCTGTACAGACAGAACAGCAAAACTGAAGTCAGAACTAGGTATGAAAAGTTCAAGTAAGTTCTTAATCTTTGCAGTGATTACAAGCATCGTTCCAGGGAGAGCTCCAGAGACCCAGTCTGTAAATGCCCTTTTTACTTCCAAAATGGAGAGGTAATGCGTTCATCAGATAATGACACATTTCATATGTAACCTCAGACTAAATTTGGATTGCCATGCTCCACTGGTTCAAAAATAACTGTTGTAATGATGTAATGATGCAAAGTGCTTAACGTTATGCTTCTCCAACTTCTTTAAAACTGAGACAAGTTATTTCAAAATACCTCACTGTGAACATGGGAGCAACTTGTCTGCCTGCTTTGTGAACTTGTAATGACTGAACTGTGCTTTGACTATAACAAGGCTTGTTAACTGACTACTTAATTAAAAAAAAAAAAAAAAACAAACCACAAAACAAAAAACCCAAACAAACAAAAAACCCCCAACAGATGCCTATGTGAAAGGTACATCATCAGCACGTCGGTCTACTCCCTACTTACTAGCAAAGCTTCTAGTTCACTACAAGTAATCAGGCTTTTGACTATTCAAACACAAATTCCTTTTTTCCTTTCTTTTTATTACACCAATTTCAGCAAACTACTAAAACATGTATCTATTTTTTTCCATGCGAGCAATAACAACTTCAAACCAGGACATCCAGATTCAGTATAGACAATTACTTCAGCCTTGGAAAACAGTGGCGTAAAGAAGCTATTTGGGGAAAAAACTTTGACAATTTGAATTAGTTAGATTATAATACACAACTTTAGAAGTCATAAAGTGATTTCTCTAGTTAAACTGAAGGTGTCTATTGTAAAAATGTTTTCTAATAATGTAACAGACATATGTA
>WAAD01016974.1:9111-20201 GCA_013389945.1 Fregata magnificens | reverse complement strand
CAACAGCAACAAAAAAAGAACATCCCCAAAACCAAACTCACATACTTAGAAGAAACCTAGAGAAACAGAATGTACACTAAATTCTCTACCTAAATACTAGAAAAGCTATTATTAGAATATTGCGTGATGTCTACCAGACATCACTATCTTCTTTATCAAAGAAAAAAATATCTTTTCTGAATAACAGGAAGGCATCAGATGCCTTCTCAAGTTGTCTTTGGAAGAGAGGATGCACTTGAGGTCAAACAGAGCCTTAATGTTAACTCTTACAACTGCAGATAAGTGGAATTTTGCATTAACTGATAAAATTGGTGCTTCAATAAATAAGCCTCTTAGAAATCCAGCCATGACTGCAAAGGAAGTTGCACATTGTCACAGTTTTTTCATCTAGTTTACATGCAGAATTCTAAGAAGTCTCACAGCACATCTCAGTGGGTGTCCTTTGTTATTGCTTGTAACAAAATGTAAGAGAAAACCTTTAGAAACACCTTTTGATCAGCACCTGCTTACTTTATTCAAAAGGCTGGTACTACTACAAACCAAGCAGAAGACAGTTATTTGAATAGGGTGCCTTATTTTTGTTCAGGCTATCTGTGAGTGACTTTCTTGTAAAAATAAGTAAGTAAGCAAGCAAATAAATGTGCCATATTATCAATTGTTCTGCAATGAAGATCTACAGAATTACTTGGAGCATCACAAACAAAACGCAAGTTTTGCTATAATACAGGTCATACCTACCATAG
This sequence comes from Fregata magnificens, assembly GCA_013389945.1. NCBI lineage: Eukaryota > Metazoa > Chordata > Aves > Suliformes > Fregatidae > Fregata > Fregata magnificens. The sequence goes on along the minus strand of WAAD01016974.1, from coordinate 19,458 downwards.
GTACTACATGTAAATTAACTTGAATCCTTCTTTCTCGTTGCTTTTGTGTTGGAGCACACATGATTATCTTCAGCCTTCTTTCTTCTCTTTCATTTGTTTTTCATTTGCTTTTTTTCCCCTGATAAATCTCTTTGTGATGTCCATTCATCTGACATCTGGTTTTGAGTACTTGATTCCAGAATGAAGACAGAAGGGCTGTAGAAGTTTCATGATTTTCCATATGCTCTTTCAACTCTGCTCTAGATTGCCAATTAAGAAATAAGTTAACTAATTCAAAAAGAAACCCAAAATACAGTATCAACCAATATTTTACATTACCATCAGTGACTGAAAAGACTTCAGAATTTGAGATAAGATACTTCCAGGTGAAAGACAAAGTTGTAGAGGGACTTTTGAGATAGCGTAATCCTCATAATTCAGTCCAGTAACAGAGAAGAAAAACCTTGCGGATCATTCTGTGTTATGTTTGTGAAATACACATACACAAAGGGAAAAAAACAGCTTCCCANTAGGGCAGAATTAGATCCAAGTTGTTAAATATAGGTAATGTTGAGGAAAGAACTGTTCTATTTTACTTTTGCACATACTGTAAATTTAATGAATAGGCAGATGACTCACACCAATGTTTAACTGCCATTCACACCCACCCTAGAAGTACAGATTATCATTCTTGGATGCACACTTTCATTATAAAATTGCCACAGTGCCACTCAGCAGAAAAACAAAGTGAAATAATCACAAATTATAATGATAAAAATGATAGCATTTGGAAAGTCACTACTGTGTTTTGACACACTTGCCACCACAATAAATATCCCTGTTCTTTAAAAGTAAAAAAGCAGAAAGGAGAACCATGATTTTCAGGTATCTCATTTGACCTGAATCCCTTGGGTTTACCAGATTACAATGTATTCATCATACAAAAGCTTTATCTAACAATGCACATTTTAAATAGTTGTCTTTTCTAAGTTCCCTCAGCTAAACTTCCAATGATCATTATACATGTAGATAAGGAACAAGCAACATATTTATATAACTATTACGTCGCAAGGAACTGATTTATTTTTATGTTAGGAATATCCAAATATTAAGTTTCCTTTCTTATGCTGTTATTAAAATAGCATAAAATTCTAATTACATTGTTAATACTAATATCAAGATCAGTGAAATGACAGTCATTTCCAACCTAAAATATAAACTTAAAAAACACAGTGCTGCATACACTTTTAAATATATAGCATATTTTGTAAGACTAGGAAACAAAATTAAATAAGACCGTTAGATGATTGAGAAGAGCCAGTATTTGTTGCAGAGCAAGGGGAATACTTTCATCCACAGAAAATTTCATTTGGCACAGAATCACTTAATCTGACTCAATCTTTTTGGTCCTGACATAGTTTGCATATTACTGCTTTTGTATGAGCTAATTATTTTAGCAACAAAGTACCAAAAATTCTCTTTCTGCCCCTCCCCAAGCCTACAAACAAGATATAAAAGGTGATGTTAATTGTTATATAAATGAATCAATCTCAAAACAGTTGCACCAACTCTGAAGGTGACTTGTAAAATCCATCAACTTAAGCAGTATGTATCAAATGCTCCCCGCAAGGGCTTGGTAATGTAAGGCATTTCAGCACGCCGTTGTTTACAGGNTGTAAGGCATTTCAGCACGCTGTTGTTTACAGGAGGAAAAAAAAATTTTTTTTCCTCACCCAGTATCATCAAGCTTTATATACTAAATTGCCAATTCCTTTTAACGTGATGGCACAGCAAGCACCAGATTACAAACCCTGCTGGATTATGGAGCCTCTAGTGACTGAGGGAGAAGGGAGGATAAATCGCCAATTTAATGACCATTTACACATTAAAAAAAAAATTTAAATATCTTATGCTTTTTTGAGATGGTATATTCAAGACAGCATTATGAATTAACAAACAGTTACCTGACCCTCCATTCAGTGTACACCAGCTCCATTCTTCAGCGTACTTCGATGGTCAATACATTACCACCAACACAGTATATGTTAGGATGTCATGATGGAGCTGAAGGCAGTGACCCTAAAGGGTCTAGATGCCACAGGACCTAAGGAAGAAATATGTGAACTTTTACATAGCAAGGTACTGTATGGTCTCACAGCTGAGTAACTAAAAGCATACAGCACATACCGTTAAAGATGATGGCATTTTTGGTAATTTATTCTAGTATGTTAAGGTAGATTCCCAACATATTTTCCACAACACAAAATAAATCCTATATTAAAAAAACAAATGAAATCCCAGCTCATTAAGGTTGCTAAGACAAGAAATAAACATTAGGAATTGCCAAAATTAAAGTTGCCTTGGTAACCTTCATTTTGTTGCTTTTTGTGTATATACTCTATGCTTACTAAACAATAAACCAAGGCTAATGAAGCACTACCCATTCTACACACTGAATTTTGGAAGGATCATGTGGGGGGAAAAAAAAATTTGTATACAGTCAAGTCAGGCAATTAAGATTTTGCAAGTGTACTCACCTACACAGATGATGAGTGTTTGACTCTGCCACCTTTATTGTGAGTTTTCTTGAATTTTTTGTGGGTTTTTTAACAACATGTTTAACATGTTTTAGGCTTTATTTTTTGGAAACAAAATACCTAAGAAGTTAAAACATAAATTCCAGATTTCACAATGGGGGATTATATTTGGGCCGACTGGCATTGCTGAAACCCTTAGATACACCAGAAACCTCTGATGCTTGAACTAATTGCTGTTTGAGTAATGACAGCAATGGTAAACAGAAGCGATTGTGTACCCTGTTATATTAATGCTGGTTCACGTAACTGAGACTCTAAATCCTTTCTGTCCACTTCAGGCCACCCTGTTGCCAGAGTTATTTTCATTCTCTGAGACTCCTCACTTTATTTTATTCTCTGCCCACTATGCCCTGTCCCACTAGCAGTTTTCCTAACATGCCAAATTCTGCTTGAGTTCATCTCCTTATCTCATCATGTCCTCTAGCAACTTCTCACAGGTTTTCCAGCCCCACTGGTTTTTAGTATCCAACTTTTTTTTGTATGCTCTCTATGAAAGAATTAAAAACCTTTGCAGCCAGGTACCAAAGAAAACTGACAAGTTTTCTTAGTTCTTGTCCCTGCCTCCCTAAAACAGTCTGTCACAGTTAGCTTCCTGCAGTAAGGTATCTTCAACTGTTCATTGCATTTTTCAGAGGCTGTGAAGAGGCCAAATCTCGACAGACTTTTGCAGCAGGCACGTGCCTTTCATCTATTCTAACAGAAGACAGCATCTGAAAAATGCTTAGATCTTTCCTGCAAGCCACTGAATATTAGGGCTTTTTAAATAAAAGGCATCCACAGTCTTACTGGTTCCACTTGCAAACATTATGAACAGAAATTTTTCCCCCATATACATTCTAGAAAATTGGTTGAATCATTTTGGTTGATCTGTTTTTAAACGAAAAGTATCAGCTGGAGGCAAAGAACCAACATAAAAAATGTCAGCCAATACAGTTTAAACAAACAAAAAAGTAAGACAGGTGAGCAAGTGAAAACAATATCTTTTAAATAAACAGCAACATTGGTAACAAAGCAGAGCATCTAGAGTAGTAAAAAAATGCAGTGTGGTTTTATAACACTAAATATGAAGTAAGCAGTTAAAATACAGAAGTGAGATATACGCAGGCGTATGTCAAATTCATTTAATTTCTGTTTTCAGAGGAAGGGGCCTTCTTTGACATAATCTTGGGGAAAGTATATTTATCAGCATGAAGAGGAACTGCTGCTAGAGACATATAGCCTCTACCACTATTAAAAATAAATTACAAAATCAAATTTGATGGTATAAGTATGGACAGCTCCTGCCCCTCCTTTTGTTCACCCTCCATGAGACAAAGTTGAATAGAGTCCTTTGAAAGTTGCTTTACGATTTAAGAAGTGCTGAAGTTAGCCACAAGTGTTGCTCATTTGATGGAACTAAAGTAAATGTATACTGATTGATAGGCTGCTGTACATTTGCCCATCAGATTCACCCTGCTTCAGTTAACGAGATAAACCGAAGACAGCAGTCAGAAATCAGAGACGCAAGGACAAGTCTCTCCACATAGCTCTGTTCTGACCCCAAGTCTAGGACTTTGTAGGTCAAGGTCTGAGGAATTGGAACTGCTAACAGGATGAACTGCAGCATGTACTTTTTGACATCATTAAATGTCAAAAAAGGAATCAGAAAGAGACCAAACTCTTCATCAAAAAAGACCTAAATTGTAGATTGAACCTGGCTGGCTGTCATTCAGAGTATTACAATTCTGGTGTTATTCCAGTCACATTGATGCAAAGCTGAAGTCAGAAAAGCTTCAGACATGAAGAATCCTTCATCTTTGACATTTTAAGCAGTACAGTATCCCCTTCCTGCGAAGTGAGGGGCCCAGTTTGATAACAAAACCCCAATAAAACGGTGAGGTAATACAGAGTCTTCCTTGTATGAAGCAAGAATCTCTACCTATTGCAGATGGAAATAAAGCTCTCACTGAGTAAGATGGAACAAGACTGATGAAAGAAGATAAACTTGCTGCTACTCACTTAACAAGGAAGAATTTCCTTTTAAACTAACAGACAACTGGTTATCTAACAAAGCAATTATCAATTGCCAAAATAAGTGCAACAAAAACTCAAATCAACATAAAATGTATCCAAAACCCAAGCATCTCGTCATGTCCTGCATCCAGACTCCCTGCACTGAGTGTCATTGTTGTCTTCTTCTCTCCTCTATCTACTTAACAGCTGCTCAGCTGTGCGCTCAATGCAGTTGCTACATCCCACCGCCACCAACAGCCTTTAAAGATGAGGATTCTTGTTTAGTGCCTTCAAGCAAACTGTAAGAAGTCCCTAAGTTTGAGTTCCTCAAACCACAGTTTCAATCTAGCTTAATGAATTGTAAAGCGTTCTTCCACCAATTAAAACAAATTTACTTGTACATACACTTGCATTAGGCAAATATTTAGTACTGGGAAATTCACCTCCACTCTATAAAAGCAGACAGAAGTAAAACATTTAATCAGAAATCCAGTACACGTTTATAGTATTTACAAAGCATTTGTTGCACTTTATAAACTAAGCAGTTTAAAAAAAGTAAAAGAAAGAGACCTATTGAAGGGAGGGAGGGGGAAATAAAAAAAAAAATCCACCTACATTTGGCAAAAACGTCTCTCACGTCTCTCACATTTGGTACACGGATGCAGTTTGAAACTGTAATCATGGTTGCGCAGATGCTTGTAGACCTTGATCCATTCCTTAGCTGTATTAAAAGCCACAAGTTGTTATAATAGGTTAAAATTGGATTAAATACATTAATTTAAAATAGAAGAAAGACATTCCTCCACGTTAAACAATTAACAACATAAAAGTTCAAACTTAACTCCTATGTAGTTTTAAAGTGTTTTGTGCTTATTTAACCAATATGAGGCTGAATTTGACTGAGATGCACAGTATTTCAGAAGAAAGAGCAATTATTAATTACGAAGACACAATTTGACCATGCGGGCTCTGGCAGCAAAAGCAAGGTTAGCTCAGCTCTAAGGATGCTCAATGCACTCCTCTCCCCCAACGTCAAAACAGAACAAAAAAACCCAGGATAACAAGCAGTTCTCAAAGATTTCAAACCACAATTTAAAATGAGTTAGCAAAATATATACTTGCAGTGGAGTTATTTTGATGTGAATTATGGAGCATACGAAAAATATTGAAGGAACAGATACTTAGGAAACCTCAAAATACCCAAGCTTCAAAGGATTATTTTTAGTGGTGAGATGCAATACGCTTTATTTGTCCATTTTCTTCTAAGCACATCTGCTGACTGTCTAAATTTGGTCTGGAGAAAGTACTGGTTGCAGGTTGCGGGTTTTGCATTCGTCAGATTTCTGTCTAATGGGAAATGCAATCAAGACCACGAACCCCTTCCTGCAAAGATTTTAATATAAAATCACTCAACTTAGTAGCAACTTATGGACTCTTTTTTAAGGTTTAAGATTCAAAGACCAAAAATGATGACAGGCAGCATGATTAGTCGTTCAGGTCTTTTGCCTCTTTATCCCTGATGCAGAGAGTAAACTGTCACTATACAGCCTATACAAATATCAACAACTGTTTTAATTCAGATAAGTAAACAACAAATAACATCGCATAATCGAATACAAGAATCTATTAGCATGACAAATTGATAGCTTTATCCTAAATAAGAAATTAAGAAGAAACTTCAGTATACTCCACCGAAGTATTTTAGCAATTTGTATGCTTTTTTCCACTAACCAGTTAGGCTTTCATGTAGGTTAAAAGTCATAACAAGCATATTGTAGCAAATAATGTTAGCAATTACAGCTAAAACTTGACATTAATTTAAACACAAGCTTGGTGCTAAAAAGCTACAGTTAAAACTTGTTTCAAAAACTACCCCACAGCAAGCAGGAAGGCTCACATACCCATTGTATCAGCTCCACAAGCATAATAAATTGGCAGACAACAGTTCTTTGTAACGTTACAGTAAAACTCTCTTTAATGGAATGAAACATCTGAAAATGCTAGCAAGCTGAAGACTTCTCACAATTTCTTTGATGTTTCTTCTCCACCTCACAAATCTACAGAAATTAGCTCGGTGTTAAATAGATATTTAGGAAGGCTTCCTTTGCTCACATTTATCACAAAAATGCAAATGATATTCAAAACAAATGTAAAATATTTACAATTCTATAATACTACCAATAACTTAAAAAGTTATTAAGTATTTAACCTACTGGACTTTTCAACAGGAAGTTAAAATTAAGTAAACTTTCTGCATATGTTAACATAACAGTGAATGGCAAGTTTTAATCTTCAAAATTCACTGCCCCCAGATGTGATGGAAGTTGTCAAAAAAGTATCCCAGAAAACCTAGTCCCAGGTTGTTTTCTCACTATACTCGTAAGGGGGATAAATTTTTTTATTCCCCCCAGCCCAAATAAATGGAAGAAAATTACTCATTCAAGAGACAACTTATAATTTGTCAATACAGAACAGTTCTCCTTTCACTTAAGAAAACATTGTTTATATAAGCACTCAAGTCTTTTCACTGTTATAGTAATCTCTACTCTGAAATACTGTGAATTTCAGCTGTCTTTCCATGCGCTCTCCTTCCCAACCTCTTAGAGAAAAAGCTAGACTGGATTGCAGCCTTGTTGTCGGCTTACAATTGCATACAATTAAGTGGAGACACTGTATGTCGTTGTAAAGCAAATAGGATACTCATTTTGCTTTTAGTTCTAAAAATGACCCTTTTTTTAGTTGCTTTCCCTGCAGAAATTCTGCAATAACCTTCTATGAAAATTCTATCTCCTGCCCTTTTAAACAGTACAAACTCAGAACAACCCCACCTATCCCAAAGACAAAGAAGACTTCAAAATTAGACTGCACAACACAATCTAGTCTAAACCCTCCAAAACCAACACCACAACACAGGTGCAATGCCCAGCTGGGCTATGATCACAGGAAGCCCTGTTATTCCACATTCCCCAATGCTCCTAACATTGCCTGTTTTCTTATCCGACTGCTGCCACAAACTCCAGAGCACTCCTGTGAGCCATCACCTTATTTCATATAAGTTACCTGTTCTTGCACTGGCTTTACTGAGCAATCAGAACCAAATCAGTAGTTCAACCCAGACAGCAAGAATTTGGTCTATATTAGCAGTAGCAGCCATGGAAACCTTGCTAAAAATCAGTCAATCACTGCAACACTGAATGGTTAAATAGAAAAACGCCCAGACTACCTTTATACACAAATCTTTCAAGATTTTACCTACAGACTTGAAGGTAAGCACTAAATGCACGGCCTTATTAAGGGCAAAACACTTGCAATTAGTAACAGAAATATTTTTACGTTTTTCCCTCCTTGCTTAAATAAAGTGCAATTGGTACAAAAGCAACATTTGTAGTCAATGCAAAGGAGAATAGCACTGGAATTAGGTCCTCCTGTGATTTAAGAGACACAGATTATGTTATTCTGCCAAGGTCCTCCATTTATAAATGGAGATAATATTTAGCTATTAGCAGTGTCACAAAACTTAGAGATAAAAAGCATCAACCTTGATAGAAGTACCTTTACAGTAATGTTACAGAGCCATTAAAAAGCTAATAATACTGAAATTATTGGAATACGATGGTCAACTACTCCTAGAAATATTCAGAATCCACAATATAAAAGGGGAAAGGACTTTTCAGAATGAAGGAACATCATCAAAAAAGTGAACATTTACAACACTTTTTAGAATTTTTGCAATCCTTATATTTTCTTTGTTTAAGCCAGCATGACGATGTTTTACTGTAGCTTCTCATGATAGCATTTACAGCTCATGCTGAAACTCTCTGATAAATTTTGCATTGACCAAATAAAGTTATGTGCACAGAGAAGTTTCTAGCTGAGGCAATTGTACGAGAATAAAAAATAAAATTTGACTTACTGGTAAAATCACTGTGGACACTGAAACATATCCTGTAACAGCAAGCTACATGAAGATTTCTTATCTGCTCAGTTTCAAAAGATGACGAATACATTGTGCCCTGAAAGAGATGAGGTTTCGTCTGATGGCTGTTTCTGTGCTCTTTCGAGGCACTTTGTGACATAAAAACACTTCCACAAGTGAGCCACTGGTAGGTTTGTTTTATTCACTTGTGTGATTTTAAATGATTTTCCATGAAGTCCCACCCACTCATGCGACAATAAATGTATGTAAAGCCACGATCCACATCATGACCCTTTTCATGGATTTTATGAGCATCTTTCGATTTCAGTGCTATGTTGCATGAGTTCCAGAAATGCTACATTCTCTCAGAACCCTAGCTTTATGGCGCAAGCATCTTTCACAGGATGAGCTAGCCCTTTACTGTCACATCTACCCTTCTTCTGATTTTTGTGATTTTTACACCTTGATTCAGCTTTAAGGATTTTTATCTCCCCAGCTAAGGTCCAAGTTCTAACACTGGAAACACGACAGAGGCCAAGATGCACAGACTGGGCTTCTTCATCTTTGCTCTTGGAATACAAAAGAGAAGTCGGCACTGCAGAACCGGGCTCCTCAAGCTGCAAATGAGCTGTTGCTTCTCCGAACAAGGTGTTCGCTTCACAGGAGCGAGAGGCACGCGGATTATTGCTCTGACTGCTTGGGCTCACGTCACAACAGCTGAAGACCCATATTTTGAAGCATCTGATACACAGGCAATAAGACAGACATTTTTTGCAAGATTTTCTTCGTTTTCTTTATTTTTTTGGTTAGCTTCATGTCCTATGCTACACGACTCATTTTCATCTTGGTCCATTTTAGGACAGCCTGAAATTTGACACGCTGCATCTGTTTCATGCATATGAGCCAGGTGCGTCCTGACCTTACTTTTGATGCTGCTTGTGAACGGGCAGAGCTTGCACCTGTATACCTCCACCAGAAACATTTCCACCAGGCCAGCTATCTGGGCTTCAAAACCTTCAGGCACAGCAGCATACAACTAGGATGTTGCGATTTCCTCAGAGCGATGCAGGTTCACTGATGCAAGACATTGGTATTTGTATTTAAATTCATTCATCGTCCGTAGTTGCTGGTAAGTAAATCTACAAAAGACAATAAACAAACCAGTTAAAATCCGCTTTAAGATTTCAAGTTCAAATGTCTTTTATCAAAACTCTAGGCCACAATGAAATCTAGATTCAGATTCCGGTCATAGGGATGTCTGTAGATCTTAAGGCTAGCCAAAAGGAGCGAGGGTTTTGCCAGGAGAAAAACGATGCCATAAATGATTACTCAAATTTCTTGTGGAAATTAAAAATGAACTACAGGTTAACACTATTACGTCATTTTTTTGTGTTAAGTTTGTAGCAGTTCCCGCTATGAAACAGGCGGTATTAATGCTAGAGCAAAGAACGCTGGTGAGAAATCCGCACCCCTAACTCACGGAGGCCTCCGGACCGCAACCGTTTACCAGCGCACCCTAAAAAGGGCCCGCTGCCCCTTTCGGGGCGGCTCAGCACAGTCAGACGGAGTCTGGAAAAGCAAACTAAGAGGAGCAACGCCTTACAAGACGGGCCAGCTGCCTCCGGAGAGCCCGCACCGAAACGCCTGGCCAGCCCCCTCCCGGGCTGCGGCGGCCTCTCCCGTCGCCAGGCCCTTTCCCCACTCGAGCGGCTGGAATCGGCGCCCTCGTCCCGGTGAGGTTCCCTGAGGAGACGCCCGGGGCCGCGGCCCGGCCACCCCGCGGAGGTGAGGAGGTGCGAATGCGGGTGTCGGGGCCAAGCACCCGACCTTCGCCCCACGTCCCCCCCGTCTCGTCTCGTCTCC
>WAAD01016973.1:251326-266794 GCA_013389945.1 Fregata magnificens | reverse complement strand
GTGTAGCGATAATACATATACATAGCTCATACAAGATTTCCCTGAATTGGGGGAAATTCATCATCTTAACATGGCAATCTACCTCTATGTGTATACTTTATTGAAAGAGATCAGCTCAGATCATGCCCATTAAAGCCGTCTTGAGTTTCTCCAATAGCACACAGTGGTCCAAATGATGGGCTGTAACATGCCATTTAGGAAGGTTCAAGTCATATCATGTTAGGATACTTGCTTCTATACCGGTCACATTTAGTGTAATCTCTAATCTTGTTTGAAGGTTGTAATTGGAGTATGCTTGGATTCTAATCTTAGTTCTCAATAGCTACTGATATATTTTCCTGTGAGCAGTCCTGCTTGAAAATGTTCCTTTTCGGGTTTATCTTACTGAATCAAAGGCTGGGGGAAGCGAGAGAGATTAATGTCCCAACTCTCTTGCATTGTCTCTGCAAGTTCCTCAAATCGCTAGCCTCAAGCCTGTGGTCCACCATAACTACTGAACGATTGCACCATCTTGCTCCCATTGCAGACTTCCCTCACCACATATAAGGGTTAAAATACAAACACAGGGGAATTAAAATTTTATGGGTTCTCTTACTTTACAATTATATTAGGTCACCCATACGGTATAAAATATATTTAATTACCAATTTAATATATACTTAAGTACACATTTTGCATGGCTTGGGCATGCTGATGTCATAAGATCATAGAATATAGAAAGAAATCGATCATGATCTGCTAAGTTATAAGAATTATTTTGGTATACATCTGGTATTTGGTATATACATTTGGTATAAAATGGTTCATCATTTGTGAATGGGGTAGCAAAAATGAATTACATAGGGCATCTCAAAACAGCAGTGACAATTTTAGAGCACTATATTCTGTATCTGGTGCATGCCAAATGGTTGCCAAACATGATACCAAAATATTTTTGTGGCTGCTGTTATTTTTGTTTCCATTATTAAGACTATTTCTTATGTTTCTGCCTATAAGACCAAGGGCTTCATTAATTTCAGTCTAACAGGGATTTGAAAGTGTGGAACTGATTTAATTAAGACATTTGGGATGAACTGAAATTCAGGATGAATTCGAGATAAGTTACAGCTGCTCTATATGCCACTGCAAATACTTAGAAACCAGCAACTCCTAGATCATGAAAGATCATGAACTACCAAGTTTTAAATTTATCTTTGGACTAAACTGAACATGACCAATGTTGTATCTCAGAGATGTATCATAGTCCTTTTTAGAAAAAAAATCACAGTGTGCAGGCAATTTACTGATAATAGTCTTTATAACAACTCAGGAAAAATACCTTTACAGCATTAAAAATTTCAAATCCTGGCACATGGAGCAAAGTCTAGATTTTTGAGATTGCTCATGTGGTGCCACTGGTGCTACCTGGAGCTTTAGGGCACTTAGACCACTGCATGGTGGCTCATCTGGCAATGAAACTTATGTTACTTGTTGAAATGATGTATGGGTTCTCAAGAGATGAATCAAGAAAGTTGATGGGCTCACCAGCAAAAGCTTCTGAAAATCAGTGAGAGGTTTACTGTTGACTTCAACAGGCTTTGGATCAGGCTTATGTAGAGATCTTCAGATACATGAATGTTACATGGCTGATCCACCTGAGAGAGGAAGACACATAGTAAGGACACAAAATCATGATTTCTTAGACCCTGTAATTAATCTAAATGCCTATATTTCATTTGTACTGGCTCCCAACAAAGCTAAATAATCTCCAGAGTCACAGTCAATTTTAGAACAATATGAAGCCTGTTTTATTTTACCATCATATCTGTTAAAGATGTGCTGAGGATTACATTTTTAGCTAAGAATGTTAAGAAATTAGAAATTAATTACACTTTAATATACATTAACTATGCTATAAAAAGTTGTCCTATGAAAGGAACAAAGCTGTTAATTTAATTAACTCACTTTTTTTCAAACCAAGATAGATTTAAAATGTGCAATGGCATGCTCTCCAGCATATGTATGCTACGGAGTAAATCTCTTGCAGCAAAAGGATAAATATGTTGTAAGCTTCCTTATTTAAGATGCTGCTGTATATAAACCAAGGCATATAAAACTAAAGCATGTTTCCTTACATAGACGCATATAATCAAACAAGAACAAGTCTACCACTAACCGCTTCATACTGTGTTGTGCTTTGAGAGCGAAGGAAAGCCAAGTTTCTAGCCTGGGTCTAACCTGACTCAGGCCATAACTTGTGAGTCCTGCTATTCTAACCCTTTCTCTTGATCTGCTTTTCAGCATGTCTTAGAGTACACAGCTCAAAGCAGCAGGGGAGTTTCTTAGCAAAGGGCCACCCACTTGCATATTATTCCTTCCTTGCCTGTGACATGACACAAGAACAAAGTAGACATTAACCGCTACATTAAACCCAGAAGGAAAGTAATCAGTAACCTGTTATTCCCTTAATAAAGGGAAACACATGCAGTGTGAAATCCAGAAGACTAATCAATAGCCCCAGACAATGCAATGTGCCAAACAAATTGCAAATCAATTAGAATCCTTGTTTTCTTTGAAATGGTTCACTATACCTAAAGCAATTACTCGTTCATTAGACCTAATTTAACAGCATGACTGCCCTAGCAACAACTGGCAGCGTCTGGCTATCAAATGGAAGAATGGCAGCTTATTTCTGTCTGTCTGTGAGTCTAATGCCAATCAAAAAAAAAAATTGAATTCCTTTATATAAGACAACTTTTCATTAATGGGTAAAATATTTTCTGTGAAGGAAGAATCAAGTATCCTATTTGATTTGATTGAGTTTGGTTTTATTAACTAAGGGAATTGACGTAGACTTTGTATGAAGAAATTTTGAAGTTCTTTAAATGTTTCAGTAAGTTGTGATACCAAGATATGCAAGAAGGAGGGGAAGTTTTAGATCTTCTTCAATAAATCCTTTGGGATTTGGAAAAAAAGTAAGTCCTATATATGTTTGCATCAGCTGCATGTTTACCGCTATTGAAATGACACAATAAGATTAGCATGGTCCGGCACAGGATGACACAGATTCGTCAAATGGTCCATAATCCCTTTGATGGGCTCAGAGGACATTCAACATTTGATACAAACCCTCCCTATTGTCTTCCCTTGGCATTGGAGCAGGCCCCTAATACCCTAACTACGGTTTGAAGTGATGTTTTTATGTTTTGTTTCCTTTTCTATTCAGTGATATAGTAATAGCATAGCCCTATGGGCCTTAGGAGATTTTTAAAAAACATTTAAGTTTTTAATACACGTTCCTTTCCCTCCCTGTGAGTCTCATACTCATGAAACCAATTTTTTCCTCTTCCTCTCTTGTGGTGCACGGCAATCTTGCAATGAAAGGGATGTACCTGGAATGGGGTCAGCTGGCGGGAAGCCACCTCCAGGAGAGGGGACTAGCTGCCTTGCCATGCTTGCAGCATAGATATTTCTAGCCCTTACTGTGAATAAAGGCAAATAGGAATGTTACACACCTTTGGTGGTTGGTGTCGGGGGTGTTTCCAGGACCTAAAGCAAGTTGCACAGCTAGCTGGGGCTTTCTCCTTTTTAGTATTACTGGGGCAAGGTACTGCACTGTCAGGTACTCCAGGGTTAAGATACTGTGCTGGCAATCTGTCCAGGATTAAATCCACCACAATTTTGGCCTGTAAATTTTAACCACAGGGGAAAAAAGGAAATGCTTGCCTAGAGTGTTATTTTTAATGGCCATGATTTGAAACCTTTATGTTGTTTACTGACCTTTAAAGATGTGACATTCTTCCATAAAAATCCTTGTAAACTCTTCAGTGTATATACATGTGCATATATAAAAATATACATAGCCTAAATATATATATAGCCTAAATATATACATAGCCTATACACGTATAGCCTAAATATATATGTATATATTTATAGCCTCAGTTGGAGTATATTTTTGTATTAATTGAAGTAATTTCTAAATTCCAGCAGATAAAAAACCCTTCAAAATTATTTTAGAAAGCCTTTAAACATTTTTTTTTGGCTATATTTAGTGTCAAGTTGATTTAATTACTTTTAGAACAGCTGCTGTTACAGGGAGTTGGAGCTGTTAAAAGTGACCGTAAGTATTTATCTAAAGATATTCAACTTCAATATTCAGTCTTACCAGGCCTGCCAGACTTTTATCCTCCTGGGTCTTGCCATCCTTTCTGGTGGTGTAATACTCTCCCCCACTGCAGAGAGGATTAGTGAGGTGATATTTTAATTTTGAGAGGAGACTATTTTTCTGGAAGTTTGTATCTTTTTTTGTGGTAATCAAGGGCTGCTCAGGAGATGGAAATGTAAGAGGTAAGTGCAATAATCATAGAAGCATAATAAATGATTACAGTTCCATATTTTACCATATATACCTTGTCTGCATCTGCATGTATATCCATATTTGATGTTTTGCTGTAAATTCAGAGATGACTTACCATTCCTCACATCTTACACAAACCCAAAGTAGCTGAGCTTTGTCTACTGGAATTTAATGTGGCGTTACAGACCCAAACAATGCTCAGGGTTGCAATGTGGCTAGCAGGCACAGGTACTGAGATCCTATCTGGAAGACTTTGAACCACTGAATCCAAGTATTCCTGAACCTTCTGGCCCTTCTGCAGGCTAGTCTTGGAATACAGACTAAGGAGCCATGAAAGGCACCATAAACTCAATAAAACGTGTCATTAAATTTTTTTCCTGATGTTTTAATATAGACCTTACAGTTCACATATGCTATCCAGTACCAAGCAGATGCTTAGCTTTTTAAGAGGGTAAGAAATCTGAAATCACTCAAATGGTCTCAAATTGAAGTTCACAATAATCTCCTGCAGTGGCTCTGCCAACATTTAGAGTTTACTAAGAATTATTTTTAACACTTCACCATACATACATCAATAGCTGAAATATGTTATTAAGTGTGACTGAACAATTGGTTAAAATTAGTTGGAAGCACTTAGCTAGAAATACTACCTTTTGACTGTTAGAGCAAGTGCCGTGAGGCACCTTGAATTTAATAAGGAATGTGAAATTAACTACAAATTACCTATTAACTTCTGCCCTTAACATATTCAATGAAGTAGGACAGCCGTTCATGGATGGAAAATCATGGAAAATTCCTCACTTTGATGGAAAATTTGAGCATATGTTCGTGTTCATTCTTTTTTGGCAAAACAAAAGTAGCCACTAAGCAATGGACGTATTGTTCATATGCTTATATCTCCTTAGAGCCTATGTGACTTAAGACTATGTACCAGCATTCTATTGTGCAGGTATGGCAACTTGAAACATGTCCTAAACTGGATATAGTTTCTTCTTGTTTTGCCAGCATTTGAAACACAACAGAATCTGAAACTAGCTGAAGGACATTTTAATACTTGTAACTGGGATATAATAATTATGTGGCTGTTGTGAAATAACTAAACTTGACAAACAATAAATTGCACCTTTTGGTTTTGTGGGATCCCTTGCAGGTGAACTCCCTATGTTTTTACATTTATTGGATTTCATACATTTATTAGATTTTAGCACTGATCTGAACTGGAACTGAAGTCATCTGTAGGTAGCTCCATCACTTTCTTAATTTTGCACAGATAACATGCAAGTGTTGATTTATTGCAAAGCTGAACACATACTAGAAGTCATCTTGAGGTAAAGAAAGAGAGTATCTGCCAACTGTCTCCACGCCATGGCATCTGGGTGAGGGTCCTGCTTGTTGGCAAGACTACTCCTGAGTTTCTTTACCAGCCAGGCCAGGACCTGGCTGGTGGGAAACTCCATGTGAACCAAGCCTGAATCAGAGAAACCCACTGTGTATCTGATCTTGTGAGGATGCTTCTGCGTGCAGTGCCCTGACACCTAGTGGATCACATATAGACCTTTCAAAAACCGCTGAGCAGATGACACTGGCGTCTCTGTACTTTGCGTGTAAGGGCAGAGGCATATATTGGTATAGGTGATGAACATACCGGATGTGGAAAGCACCCACGCACAAGCATTAAGGATCATTATTGCTGTTTCTTATTCTTTTAATAACATATGATTCCCATTTTACAAACTTGAGTAGAAATCAATACTTTTTGCTCTGCAACTACATCTGTGTCATTAAGGGCTGTGACAGACAAGCTGAAATAACCACAGTATTTTTAGAGTTGTTGCTTCAAACTCTCTAGGCTATACCTACAGCAGGGTTTACTACTCCAATTCCCATGTCAGAGGTAACCACCCCTTTAGCAGATGTATCAGAACAGGATATGTATTTGTGCCTCAGTCCATCTTAGCTTGCTGCTCAGCATCTCAGCTTAGAACATCAATGAACTACACATTATTTCTAAAGACAGGATTCATTCCACCACACTTTAGCTGCCTAAAAGCGAGGCACCTGAGCTGCCACTCATTTAGGGTACTTTTGCAGCTACTGAAGAGACACAAGGAATTCTGGAGACTGTAAGATAATTGAGCTCCACACTGTGCAAACTGCATTTAATATTTAGCTTAGTAGCAGATAACACTCATGATATTCACAGATTATCCATCCATTTCCGATATATAATGTCCAGTTAGACTCAAACATTTATATTAGACTACAGCTTCCCTTGAAAAACAAGGCATGATGCATCCCTGCTTGTGTTTAGAACAATTTTTGGGGTTTTTTTTTGGGGGGGTAAGAACGTGGCTGGGGGGATACCACTGGAATATCTTTTTATCTTTCAAAATAAACATTTTCTCTAAGGACTTAAGAGTAGTGAACTGCATTGTTGACACTACTTTCAAATAACAATGCATTTGTCATCTTTGGCTGACTCTTACTTGTACAGTTAAAGACAATTCAGTCTTTGGCTGACTCTTACATCTATAGTTAAAGACAATTCAGTAGTAACAGCTAAGTATTACTTTTCTCATTCATGTATGGCAATGCAGGAAATCCAAGCAGACATAGATGGCAATTGGATTTCTTTGTTTCCTGTTTATTACAAGGGTAATAGGGCTGGAAGGGATCTCAAGATGTCATCACATTGATCTTCCAGCCCCAAGGCAGAATCGACTGTATCTTGAAGTTGATTAAGGGAGGAAATGTAATCTGTGTTTTGTGTTCTGGTAATTAAGCATTTTACAAAGATGTGGCTGTGGCTAATCTGAAGAATGACTATGCATATACATATGTATGCCGTGATGAGGCATCTCTCTATTCAAGAAAGAACTGGTCCTAATAGAGCTGCACATGTTTCAGTCAATGCATACCTAACAGTTATATTGATAACGTATGAGTCAAAAGGGGATGGGATTCACCCTCTCATCGTGGCACTGGTTCAATAGTGAAAAAAACTTACTTCAGTGTCTCAATGAGCATGTGTAAAGCAGAATCCAGAGGGACAGAATAAAGAGCATTCAGAAAGAGACTCTCTTTAACACTTTCCATATAATTCCACTCTTTATAAAAGGCTGTTTCCAGGCTGTTGAAAGGGCTTCTTCCAGGCTATTGACAGGGTGATGACAATCACCCAAGTTGTCCTGTTGAACTAATTCCCTACACTGAAACTATTTATTATTTCCTAGTATGCAATTGTGGCTGGAATAGCAAAAAGTTCATATTTTTTCAAAGCTTTTAGGGCATGATTCGTCTTATCTCTGTTGGAATCTATATTATAGCCAGCATCATAGTGAGGCCACTCTCTGTTGTCTTTGAAAGGTCATGGAGATCAGGGGGAGGTCCATGATGACTCGAGAAGAGCAAGTGCTGCATCCATCTTCAAAACAGGCCAAAGGGGCAGTGTGGGAAAGTACAGGCTTTATTTTGGTCTCCAGGACAATCACAGAATGAGTCCTCCTTGAGTGCATTTATGGGTGTCTGAAGAAGGTGGTGATTGGAAAGTCAGCAGATAAAATCATGCTTTTCCCGATTGCTTTCTATGATGAAATGACTAGATCTGTGGATGAGGGGAGTGCAGTGGATGTCATTTACCTTGTGTGTAGCAAGGCTTTGGACAGTCTCCAAAATATTCTTGTATCCAAGGTGGGATGTTATGATCTAGACTGTTGGACAAATGGATGAGTAAATATCTGGTTGGATGATCAGGCTCAGAAGGTAGTGCTTAATGAGTCATGCTCTCCCTGGAGGCTGGTAACAAATGGAGCACTACAGGGATCTATCATGGAACCTGTCCTGTTAACCACCTTTATCAATGATCTGAAGCAGATGGCAGAGTGCACTCTCATCAGGTGTGAGGTGATACCAAACTGGCAGGACCGGTTGATGCAGTTGAGGGCAGGACTGCCACCCAAAGGGACCCAAGATGGACTGGAGGAACAGGCCAACAGGAACGTCACGAAATTCAACAAGGACAAATGCAAAGTCCTGCCCCTGGGAAGGAAGAGCTCCTTGCAGCAGTACAGGCTGGGGGCTGCCAGGCTGGGGAGCAGCTCTGCTCCCCAGGGGAGCTGGTGGTCTTGGTGGGCAGTGAGCTGAATGTGAGCCTGCAGTGTGCCCCTGCACAAGAGTATCCAGGGCAATAGTCACAGGAGCACAGGCAGTAGAATGAGGAGAGAGATTATCCCCCTCTACTCAGCCCCAGGAGACCACATCTAGATACTTTGTCCAGTTTTGGGCGCAGCAGTACAAGAAAGGTAATGATCAGCTGGAGGGAGTTCAGCAAAGTACCACCGAGATGGTCAGGGGCTGGAGCACTTGCCCTGTAAGGAGAAACTGTGGGACTGGGGCTTGTTCAACCTGGAAAAGAGGCAGCTTTGGAGTGATCTAACAGCAGGCCCCCAGTACCTGCAGGGTGGGCATTGCTTCTCTGGACTGACCTACTAGCCTTGCCTCAATAGCTTCTGGTTTCAGCTTCGGGAAGGAGAGCTGTCAGTCATGATGGTGGCACTGGGAAGGTCATTCAGTTCTGTATAGAGGAGGTGGAATTTGGGTAGTGCTGCCACACAACCAAAATAATATCTTGTAGCAAAAGCAATCAATTAAACAGAGCTGATTTAAATAAAAGACAGGAAAAGAGAAAGAGAAGGTATTGATCAGTGATTAGAGTAAAACAGCATTTTTGAATAAAAAATATGTATTTTGCATTAACAAGCAATGAAGAAAATTTTGAACTAGTACACAGGGAGAGAGGTACTTCCAGAAACATCAAGGTAAATTAACTCATAACAAATCCAGTGTAGTCGCCAATTTAGGACATTGCAAACTGTCACCTGGAAAGGATTCAAATGCATTTTGAAGTCTGTAGGTTTATTTATTTTTCATTTTCCCCTGTTCACTGCAATCGATGGAAATTAAGGGTACTTAGTAATTCACAGAAGCTCCCCAAAAATTTGAAGGATTGGCACAACCGCAAACTCTCTAAGAGACTTTGGGCATCTGGGCAAAGATTCTTATTTGAACATCTCTCAAAGGTGTGGTCTCTTGCCCAGGGCAGGAATAATTTGAAAGCTCTGGAAATTTAGAATCCATATTCCAAGCATACACAATATGACCATACACCATGAAAAATACTACAGTATAGAATAAGGTAAATATTGCTGAGACAAAAGCAAGATCATATCTTGTTCTGTGTTTGTGATGTTTCCAGAATATCTGGGCCCTGAATTCCTTCTTGGCATCTTCATTGTTATAGCAATAAAAATTATAAAAATATAAGGCAATTAACTCCAGATACTTGAATAAGAAGTGAACAATACTTTCAAACTAATTAAAACAATTCAAACTAATACAGATTACATGTGAGAACCACAGGTAAAAATACTTGGCAAGAGCCTACTCACATAAATAAAAATCAGTTTAGAACAGCCATTACATTTTATATGGTTATTAGTAAATAATTTTACTGTTTTCACAATAATGTGTGCCTATACATAGGTGTATGAATAAATGATCTGTACTAATGAGGGACCTCAATGCAGCTGAAAAGATTACAACAACTTTCTATTCCTAAGATTGCGCGTTTGCATTTCCAAAATCTATGCATGTTTGTTATTAACATATTATTCAATTTTTTACAAAATTCATTTTATATATATATATGTTCAAGCTTTTGAATGCACCTAACGTTTTTGCAAAATGGTGCATAGAGAAATTCAGGCAAGCAACGTCTCTGCCACTGTTTTTAAAAATGTTGTTCTATCATTGGTTATTAATGAGCAAGTTTATTACAAATATTTGAACTTGGTTTTGTGAACTTTCCTGTACCAGTAACATTACATGAAAAACTTAAAATCACTGTGAAAAATTCAGGGTGACTTAAGACAGCTGTTTTGTAGCAGACTCCGACTTTCGAGGATCACGCTATGCATTAAAAGGAAGGAAAAGTTCAGCTTGACCATTATAGTGAAAATTAAGAAGTGGGGAGGCTGTAACATTTTGATGAAGATGGAAGCAATGAGGTTTTATGTATATGAATCATTATTTGTTTTCCTCTTAAGAGAATTATTCAAATTGTTCACCAGCTTTCCAACAAAGAGAAATAAAATTAGCTATAACACTATTATAATAGCAAACTTAAAGAGATCCTCTCTTGTTGTAATTCTTCACATATTGCCAGTCAAAATTTATGACTGATATGGCACCTATCAAAATGCTTTAAATGGCTTTTTCTAACAAGAGAGTCACCGAAAATTATTAAGGAGATTTTCTATATGTGATATATTTCTGTTTACTACAGCACATGCTTCAGAGACTTGATTAATGGTAAAGCAAAGATAAAAGCTATAACAGAATGGTGGTCAAACAAGTGGAGCCTATAAAGTATGCACTCCTCTTTTGTTTGCTGCTATACAAAAAGTGAATAGACAAGCCCTTTTGCAAACTTGCAGAGGACCCACTTTTTCCCTACCCCCCACTCCTGGGAATAAGCCATTTTAATTATTGAAGTTTTTTTGTTTAATCTTCCACCAACAAGTAATATGAATATTTTATACAACACTGATGAATGCTTAACTAATACAGTTCTTCATACAAATGCAAACTTCCTTTTTACTGGCCTCTGGTGACTATGCATCTAGTGCCAGAGTGGCATCATTCAGCTCCAGTTGCTATAGCATTTTCAAGAACCTCTCTGTTCTTGTCATAAATTATCTTTAAGTGAAAAAAGCTCCAAGGAGGTCTGCAGCAAACTGTATCAAATAATGAATTTCTAAGCTGTGGTAGAAAACACTCATCTTACTTATATTCTTCTACCATCGATTGTTTAGTGACCCTTCTTTGGGATACAGATGAGCATAACCCTGAAAAATGTTTGTGTTGTCTTTCTCTTGCTGGCAGCCTGCAGCCTGCATGATCTAATAAATATTGGCAGGACCAAATGAAATAATATAGAAGAGCTTCTCTTCTTTAAAGTCCATAGACCAAGAGACTCTTGTCACTTGTTAATATCTCCATCAAACAGTGAAGTGTTAACATATGTGATACGACCACGCAATCAAGTAAGGACCGATTTGTTGACTAATTAAACCAACACAACAAGCTCTTTAGCACCTACAAGTGACAAGTTTAGAGCAGGCAAGTGGAAACTCTCAATTGAGTCCCCTTTTATGAGACTATCATGCCAAATTCAATTCTGACTGAGTAGTATTTGAATGTACTTGACTTCCACTATGTGCTGACATGCTTACAATAATTCATCATGTGTGACAATAGCCCAATATTAGAGATTTATGATATATACAAAACAGTTACAAATGAAATGTAGCCCTAACATGTGTCTGCTTTACTTATCCACAGCCTATTGATATTATAATTAATGGTCAATTACTTAGGGATAGAGAATAGAAAATAGTCATTACCAGTTTCAGTCATCATCTGGTTTTGGCAAATTCTGGAAGTAAATGAAACCATTTTCATAGTGTTTGGCGGTTGCTGGAAAGTACACTGTTGCTCACTGCAAGAAGAACAGGTTTGCTATCTGTTCTGCAGTTGAAGAGTTATTTTAGGAACATAATGTTTATTTTATTATTATCATAATGTAGGTAAGTTTTAAAAAGTGTATCAGGGAAGAAGAAAATATGGTGAACATATTGCATGTGAATATTTTACAAAGATTGCTAGCACCGGCCAATTTTACACACAGACACACACACACAAAGCCAACCCGCAAAGCAATTTAAAAAATGCAAATTCAAATTCCTTTAATAGGAAAAAAAAGCTTGAAAGTGAGCACTTTCTGTTAATCTTTCACAATTTTAGAACCTGCCTTAATGT
This sequence comes from Fregata magnificens, assembly GCA_013389945.1. Lineage (NCBI taxonomy): Eukaryota > Metazoa > Chordata > Aves > Suliformes > Fregatidae > Fregata > Fregata magnificens. The sequence goes on along the minus strand of WAAD01016973.1, from coordinate 254,577 downwards.
TGACAAGATGACTTGTGAGTCTAATAGTCCAGTTTAAGGAGGAGCTCAAGCTGCTGCGAAAAAGGCATGTGAATCTTTGGACCCTTGTCTTTAACAAGCAGCAACCAGATTTTTCCAGGTTCTTGGAGAGCTCATTCTAAGGGGCAACCTACTTCTTGCTAAACTTTCAGCCCCGAGGGGATGTGAAGGCTTTCCATGTTCAGGAGAGAGTCAGATACTGAGGAAAGTATTTTCAGGGACCAACCAGCTGATGGGGACCTTCCTAAACTCCCAAGGAGCAGGATGCAAAGAAGAGGCACTTTCCTGGCTCACGTGTTGAATCCATTGGTGGACCAGAGAAAAAGCCTCCCCTAGCTCAGGATCCCCAACTATAAGCCTTCCCTGGAGTGATGTACTTTGTATGTGTACCCTTAGGGATCTGGTCTAGAGGAAACCACATCTTCTCCAGCACAAACTTTTTGATAATCGGTCAAGCATGGAAATGAGGTCAGGAATAAAAAAAAGGAACTCAGAACAAGCAGAAGTAACCTGACTAGTGTCCCCATTTTAGACATATTTAACCACTGACCTGGCGTGAAGTGCACCTCTTAAACAGATGGTTGTAGTAACACAGGAACGATATAGGCAGAGTGTTGATTTGGGTGTTGGCATGCCTTTGCTTGAAAGAAAAGGGGAAGAATGAGAAATAACCTTGGATTTATATCAAGCAAATTGCTCTAATTGTTAATTTCAGCACTAATGTTTGCACAGTGCTTTGACATCATCAGTTGGAAGAACTGCAGAATAATTTTTTCTGCCTCAGTGACAAAAGGAGTTCTTTCCAACAGCAGGGGTTAATAATTATAGTGATCCCTTTTACTGCTAAGCGTCTATTACCAACCAAACTTTTAATATGAATTTTTTAATGTCTTTAAGAGCATAACGTTTTGTCTCTAGATGGAAGTGTATTTTTTTTTAGTATTCCCAATTTACTTTAAAATTATATCCAAATAAGTAAATATCCCTAATTCATCAAACATATAAAAATAAATTGTCATAATTTTATAGAATAATGATTTGGAATCTACATAAGTACATTTTACTTCAGAAGTTGAAATTCATAGTTGGAAAAGAAAAGCTTTGATTCAGTTCTCAGTGATGATGGTGCAAACAGAGAGCAATAATATAACACTGAACTCATGCAATTTAACTCCAGGTTTAACATACAAATTCATTTAGATATTTTATTACCTAAAAGCCTAAAAGCATTAAATAAAAATGCAATTATTTTAGTAACCTTAAAGGAGACGAGCTCTTATAGACTTGTGTTGATATCTGCATCTCCAGAGGAATCAATGCAATTTCCACAAAAGAATTGTATCACATTGCGTTGTTTCATATAATGCCATTGAAATGAAAGAGGTTCACAAGGGGTTGATTAAATTTAGGTGGAAGAAACACAATGAGCAAAATTCATCGCTAGTGTAATTCTGTTGTCTCCTGCAGTTCCGCCATGAATGGATAGGGCCCATGACAGTCTGAGCTTTTTCTGCACTTCGGCAACTGAATTAAAATCCTTTAAATTGTAAAAAACCCCCAACAACCAAAAATCCAATCCCTGCCCCCATATTATACAAACCAAATTGAATTAAAGAAAAATACACTGAAAGAAAGTAAGAATTTGATTTGCTAAGACAAGAGCATATAAAGAGGAAGCTCCATCATTAACTTGCACTGTAGTCGATATTGATCTTGTAGGTCACATCAAAAGTGTTTCAAATCAGTCTGAAGACACCATGGGCGTGATAAAGCTACTGATATTATTGAGACAAATCTACCTTCTTCTCTTTTTCTTTCTTTTTCTTTTATTTAGGGAAGAAGAGAGCAGGGGTCCATGATAGAGTTTTAACCAAATTCTTAAAACTGTCCTTAAAGACTATTTCGAAAAGATATCGAAGTGAACAGGAACTACAGATAGTCATTATCTCACAGGGCTAGGTATTTAATTTCTTTTCACAATTTATCATGTGTAAGACCCATCAGTTGCAGTAGCAATTGAACAGATGGATCAGTAAAGAATATCAAACTCCACTCTGTAGGATTTATATTTACAGATGCACACATATGTTTAATAAGTGAAGCTATTTTGAAATGCAGCTAACACTAGAGCTTATTGCACCCAGCCTGTATTTATTATGAAAATGAATACACCTTTTCCCCTCCCAGGGACCTCAGAATTGTTCAAAGTTATATTTCTAAAGGGACTTAACCACCACTGAAATTAATCTAACCTACATCTTTCTATCTATCTCATGCAAAAGGAGAAACCTACTTTTATTGGAATAGAGTTTGCATAGTAACTCCATCAGTGTGGTTTCAGTAATCATACGAACAGCTGCATTCAGATATTTATTCATTTAGACACTATAATTGGGAGGCCAGAAAAGCTTCCAAAAGGAGAGGTAAGATACTAGGAAAAAGCCCCTTGGATTTCTTTTAAAACAAAGTCAGCAGATTTCTTAGTTTGTAGATATATTATTACATTTGAATGTAAAAGCCTCAGAGAAAGAAATAGTTCTGTGAATATCAGAATTAGGAAACCTACTTCTATGGTCTCTCTCCTGTGTTAGCCTTGATGTCTTGTGGCTTGGTGGCTGATGTCATACCACAATCTTACTGGCAATGAGAACACTTTAATTTTACACCCCTGCCCAGCTGCCTACTTTCATGTATCTCCTACTCAGCTTGAATCTGAAATCCCTCTTTTAAGAATTCCAACCTTTCTGTATAATTTCATTGAAATTAGACTACATATTGAGGAATTACTAAGGGGAGTGGGGAGCAGCAGGAGGATAGGCAGAGCAATTACACAAACCTTTTTCACCTTTAGAAAAAAAGCTAAAACCCCCCCATATTATTTGGGCTTCCAAGACCTCAGAAAGTCCATTTCTTTCCCTGTTAAGCAATACAGTTGAATCAATATTGGCATACTTTAGGATTATTTTCATTCCAATGTTTAAAAAGGACTAAACATTAGAGAAATTATTTAACCCATTTTCAGTATGCCACACAGAGTAGTCTTGTGGAGTGGAAAAGTTGCAAGACTAGAGCACATACAGAATGTCTTTTAGTATTTGTGTCTGGGATTTTCCTGGAATTTTGCATTTAAGTTGAGATTTTTTGTGTTCTCGGGATAATCTTGGGACATATCTCAATAAGGAATGAAGAACTGTATCAATAGGATCATGGCTGAAAGGGTACACTGGGCCATA
>WAAD01016973.1:204806-251273 GCA_013389945.1 Fregata magnificens | reverse complement strand
GCAAGTACAATGATCTTTACCTTTAAGAGACAGAGCATTTGAGTATGATCACATTTGTATCCTGTAAAGTTTAATCAGAGTAAGCTCATATTAGATCTGGACCAGACTTTGTACTTCTGCTCCCAACTTGACTCAAAAATATTCCATAGTCTGTTTTATTTAAATTCTGTATAAAAAAAAAAATAGTCAAATACTGGATTTTTTCACACTATTTTAAATACTTCTATTTGCAGAATTTCCTTATTCCATTTACACCAGTTTTGTACTTGGATAATATATCAATTTCAATGAATTTACACCTGGTTTCTGCTGATAAAGATTAATTTCTGACTGACTATGTTGGCAAATGCCACCAGGAGCACCCACCACAAGTCAATGGGTAAAACTAAAGGCATTAGATCAAACTATTCATAATTTCTGTTACCTATAGCATGCCAGTCTGAGGATGTGAACTTTTCACAGGCTAATTTATGAGCATATTGGACAGCTCTGCCTTGGAGAGTGGCAAGACCCACTAGAGAAGTGTTAGCTGTCTAGTTTTAATGTGTCACCAACAACTCTGCCAGAGCCCTAAATATCTTGGATATCTGCCTGCTTTCCCACCTTGCTCTCTATCTTCCCTTCCCCACATTCTTATTTTTCTTTATTATACTCCCACATAGCAGCACAGGACTTTGGTCAATGTGGAGCAGTTTTAAAACTCAGGCCTGCATTTGGGACAAAGAAAGGAAGAAGTAAGAGATATGGTAACTCAGAATGACACAGTTCAATGGCTCCAGTAAATTAACTTTCGCTTAATAAAGGTTGAATGGTGTTGATATGAACTGACTGAAATAGGTCTATACATACATGGGCAGGTCCAGCAGTACAGTGTACCTTGGGCATTCAGACCACATATTTGCTATGCCCTTGGGTAGTCTTATGCACCATGGTGTATATCCATTAATGCCACTGACATTACATGGGAANGAACAGGCTGCCCACAGAGGTGGTGGAGTCACCATCCCTGGAGGTGTTCAAAAAACATGTAGACGTGGCACTTCAGGACCTGGTTTAGGAGGCATGGTGGTGTTGGGTTGACGGCTGGACTTGATGATCTTAGAGGTCTTTTCCAACCTTAATGATTCTATGAATCTATGATTCTGTGACTTAAATGGTGGCTACAGTCTCTCTCACCAGCTTAGCACCACTCATGGAGATCATAATCCACTGCAAGCCATGGGAGTCCTGTTGATTTGAATGGAGTTTATGTAAGTTGTGGATCTGGTCTAGTCATGTCAGTGGGCTACCTGCAATGCATTAAGCTAACTGTGCGCACAAGATTTGAAGGAGTAGCACCTGGGAGGAAATGTTCTGCAGAGATTAGAATTGGTCTTGATCTGCTTTAGTCCTTATTAAAACAACTGTGATTTCATTTAAATAAAGTGATTACAGTAACTGTGGGTTCCCAACACCACGTCTGTGACAATCTCACCTCCTGAGGTGTCATCTCCATTGTTCTGTTTGGGCTTATCACCTCCACAGGAAAAGAGGACAAAGATAGCATTTCAGACAGTGAACTCTAAGATGTAGGCACGTGATCTTTTCTGCTTCATTATTACAGCAGCAGTAACCTTTGTCAGGAAGGCACAGGAACATCTGTGTGTGGTTACACCTTAAAACAGATCAGTAAGATTGGCAGTGACATCCCCCAGCACCTGCACAGACGCTTCCTTCACTAAGCTTCAGCTCACTCCTGCATCTGAAAAATAAATAATGTTCATATAAATAACAACCAGAATGATATTTTATGGGCTGTGGTTTTGTGTTTGTTTTGTTTTGATTAATAGGACCTTGAAATTGAATAGCAGAATTCCAGCAGCCAAGTATTTTTTTTTTAGTAGAGCTAAGCTTGAGTTTAAAACCCTTCACCTCTGGAATCCTGAGCTGAAATATTATTTATGTCACAAATGAAAATGAGTACAGTGACATGAACCTACTAGCATGTAGGCTGACATTACAAAGCCTTCCCTCTCTTCAGTAGGATTGTCGATTTCTGTTTAAGCGAAGGCCAAGGACTTGAACAGTAGGGATGTTTGAGCCCAGGACTCAGGTGCATTAGAATAACTGGAGGAGACTCAACAGTTTCCATATCTAAAAAATGATATTAGAGTTCATGAGACAAAGAAACCAATGTAGGACTCCAATCTGCAAAACAATTAACATTCAGGCTTCAATACTGCAAAACACTTAAATATATACTGCTACTGAGAGAAGAAATCTAAGATATTAATGTGGACTTAATTTTCCCTATCCTTTTAAATGTATCTAGTTCTTAGAGCACTATCTCCCCATTTTGCAAATGGAAAGTGAGACAGAGGCTGAGGGATCCACTTCTGTACACAACAGTAAGCAACTATGGCAGTTTAAGACATTGCTTTTTTCATCTGTTCTCCCTTCTCCTTTGCCAGAGGTCACTGCCACAATTGCAGGAAGAGAGAGGTTTGAATCAAATGTGTGCTCATTCCCCAGCTGCTGCACTTCATATTCCAGTCTTAGTGCAAACTTCAACATCCCTAAAGTTAATACACAAAGCTGTGAACTAGAATGGCTGAGGAACAGCCACATATTCTTTTTGGCATTTCTGCTACAGGGTTAGTTACCTGCAGGAGAAGGGTGAGGCAGGGAGCTCACAGTGGTGATGTGTAAAACTGTCCCAGCAATATTCACCAAAATTTACTCTTGGAGCTTGAGGATCTAACTCTACAAAGGGACAGCTATGACTCCCTCAACACCCAAGATTAAAATCTTCAAAATCCTTGTTTGTCCGTGAAGGTGCCTAAAATCCTTTTTCTATAGTATACCCATTTTGATAGAGGTAAACTATTCCATTATAGCTAAGACTTATCAGGATCTACAAAATGTTCCCGTCTGTCACCCTGAGTCTTGTTCATATAGATCTCATAGAGCACATTTATTAGAGTAAGGTCTGCACAAACAGGGGCAGGAAAAAATACAGTGCCTTTCATGACGTACAGGAGTAGGTAGAGGATTTTGATACACTATGGGAGATTTTTATTCATGTTTTCCCAGCTGAAAACTTAGAAAGTCCATCTCAAAGTACCAGAATACCATAGCTTCTTCTGGGCTTGGAGATCTCTCTCCGTCCTGCAGAGCTGTGATGGACGGCCATCAGATGAAAGCAGCACATAAAAAGACAGGATACAATTCTTCAGCTCAGTTGACAGGGCAACACGATGGGGGAGGGAGGCAAGTCGTAGGGTTTTAATACCTCCTCTGTTGACTATTTACATATTTTATACTAGGAATTTACTGAACAAAACAAGTGCATTTTGTGAATAGAGTTCTAGTGAATTTCCCAAAGTCACAAGGGAAGTCGAAGGTGGACCTCCATAGGAAGTTTCCCAGCTCAGCTAATGCCCCAACCACTGCGTTGTGTTTTCTTTCTAAGCAAGTTTTTTTACATCAAGACTATTCAGTAACTTCAGTACTTCCCCAGACCATGGCCACCATCTTCCAAGATAAAGCTCTTAATTCTTAAAGTGTAGCTAGAAAAGAAAAAAAACCTAGCACATTCTTTGTCTTTATCAAATAAGTATCAGGGCTGGCAGAAGACACAAGCTGTCATCTCAGTCCTGCAAAGTTATTTGTCCATCTGCAGGATTAGTGATTAAATTCCCAGTTGTTGAGAATCAGTCTGTCCTAAGTGAAGATAAAGAAAAGTAGGATTTCTTACTTTTAAGCAGAGAATTACAGAGCGAGCTGAAAAGAAGGAGTGCAATTTTGAGCAAGGCAAGAGGAACAAACCAACACAGTTTGTTTCATTCTAGAAAGTAATACCAAGACTATTTTTGGTATTTTGAGACCCTGCCTAAACTCATGTGGGAAGACTGTTGTATGCCTATGCATATGCATATTCCATTTGGCAATACACTCACTACGGCACGCAGCCACCTACTAAATAATAGAACTTAAAAATGGAAAATCAAATGACAGAAAAAGCTATTTCCAGGTATTTAATCAAAGGGAGGATCAGAGTACAAAGCTCAAGACAGGCCCAGCACACAACTCTGGCTGAACTGTCACTCTACAGCGGGTTTCAAACATCTGCATTACTTTGACTGAAATACCATGAATAATTTATAATAGAAAAAAGAATTTAAGAAAAATAGATTTTAAAAAAATTAATACCCCACAGTAATCACCTGGCTTCATGTTTATTAGTGAGGTGCTCTGGGGTAGAAAACATCATTGATTTTATGAACCTTTGGGGAGGTTTCTTTTTAAAAATTAACATTTCAGCTTGATATTATTTTAGTATTTACCACTCGCTATTGTCTTAGATGTCATCTTGGCAAAGGGCTCCTAAACAACTGCCACTTTTAGCACTGCTGCCAAAAGGCCCCCTTTCACAATAAAGCATGCTGTGCTTTGGCAGGAAATCAATAAAGTGAAAATCTGTTCTCATCATCCATACATTTACCATCACAATCAACAATCAAAGGCAAGACCTGGGTTCTTTATCCACAGGCTCCAGCCTCCCAATTTTCTGCTATGAAAGGCAGCATAAATTAGAACCCTTGGTTCCTGTTAGCTGGGCTTAATGGGTATGATTTATGAACCATTAAATGAGGTTATGTAAATTGATCCTTAGCAGAATGCTAGCACACAGGTGACAGGTGCAGTACATTTGAATGATGAGTCCACAAGGGTTCTGTACAAATCAGATTTCAGTGACATTCAGTTTTAGGAAGGAGAAATATGTTGTCAACAAGGAAGTGATTTAAATAGTGCCCTGGGTTTGTCAGCAATTATGCTTTTCTTCTTAATTGCTGCAAACTATATAAATTCTAATAGGAAATAAATTACTGATTTACCAGTTAATGACAAGGGGGTATAGACAAGAATGGTTTAAACATTAAAAAAAAAATTTGCCTTGTGAGGCCATATTCAGTGATGATTTCATTTATGCTGGTAAAGTTAACAGATGCTTTAAAGCCGCACGATAAACTTTGACATGAGCTAAGTAAAATTGTTTTTATTGCTAAGCTAAAAGAAAGTGGTTTTATGCTATAGCAATGGATGCTCTTAAAAGGATGAAATAATGTATTTACATAGAAATAAGGATAAATTCTGCTTGTTATTTTTTGCTTGTTTGTTGTCTTAATAACCTTTTCAAAAATCAGATCAAATTACATTAACTAGATTTAAAGTACTCTGGCTTACCCTGGCAGGATTTTCATACTAATAGTGAAAACGATCACACCTAGTGATCTGACGTTTGACTCATTTCCTTCTCACTGCTACCCAAAGTGACCATAAGGATTGACTGACTGCCTTATAATAAAGTTTTGGTAGGAAAAAATGGGCTTGCTGTTGTAATACATTTAAATCAGTGCCGTCAGTGTTCAGGCTGCTTTGGTCGGGGTAGCAGGGCTCTTGGAGAACTAGATGTATTTGTGTGATACTTAAGTTCTGCTTTTTCCTAGTCTGGTTAATAGCATGTTCCAACTAGTGGCCTGGCACACTTCTGCTTAATGAATGTTTGCGTCTTTCTTTGGAATGAAATGAAATAGCGATAGGAATGAAATAGCATGGATAAGTCTGTATGTAACTCAAGGCTTTGAGGGCAGCAGTTCTGGAGGAAAGATTGTACAGGAGGGTACTCGAAATACAGAGGATAGTAGGACGGTGTGAAAATACTTTCAGAGGCTTAGCCATGTTAGATCATTTTCATCTGTGGAAGAAATACAGAAGATGAGAGGGAACTGGGAAAAAACCCCACCAGTAAGCTGGGAAGCCTACTAAGATCTAGGGCAAACTGAACAAACTCAAGATATTAACATGTGTCTGTCTATTTTTGCCAACATGTTCATTGGCTGTGTATTTCCTGCTTTTTTTTCAAAATTCAGTGAAGTTTGTTCAAGCAACAAGCATCAGTTGCTAATTGAATTAGCCTCTCCTATTGTGTTTTACTTCAATGGAGATTCCCTTCAAGGTTCAGCTGCTAACTCATTGCATTGTTCTGCTCAATGCTCATATGTCGCTTGCTGCAATACTTCCCCTTTCACAGAAGCTGTCACTTTTATTTCTGTGAAGAGGATCAACAGGAGCGAGTCCAGAGTGTGTAGTGCTTTTGGGGGTGTGGAACGCAAATTAAAAGGATCGCAAGGTTGCAATGTGGGTAATGCAGAAAAAGCATGATGCAGTTTCATCGGTGAGGAGATGAAGTACTGAGCTTTACTCCAGGTATTAAGGAAGAATCCCATAGCCTTCCTATCAATATTATATGACAAAGCTACATCAAAAGAATGCAAAAGACAAGCCCTCAAAAGCTAAGGAAAACCTCACTGTGCGTGTCTATGCAAACCTCATTCAGTATCTTCTGTGACTGCATTACAAAAGAGCCTTCATTATACAGGATCCACTGGTGCTTTGGAAGGTCCTGCTTCTGTTTCACACCTACAGAAGTGACTGTGCACCAAAAGACAAGTCAGTTATTTTTAAAGGTATTAGCCTGATCTAATCAAAGTTATCCTGTCCCACCACAAAGCTTGCCTTAGGTTGCTATCTTTAAATCACCATTGCAACCACAACCCTATAACTCCAGTCACAAATAAAACTCAGATTTTTTCTCAGGTGGCCATGCCTCATTCAGCGTGTGAGATGGTCGATCTTCATGGAGTGGGTTACTGCTGAATGTTTCTCTGTGTCCACCCTGCCTGCTGCATGTCCCATGCCTTAGTTCCTTGCTCTCTGACGGTGGCAAAAAGCAGATGCTGCAGAAAGAGTACAAGAAGAGGGGAAAAGATGTATTGTACTTCTGAGCCCTCTTCCAGCCTCCAGTCATTGTCCACTTAGAGAATTCCTGAGTTGGATGTGATTTCTATATGTTTATTAACTTCCGATGGATTTGTCTTCCACACAATTGTCCCATCTTCTCTTGAACCCAGATAAACTTTAGCAAGACATTCCAGATGTCAGCTCCTCTCCTTTTGTTTGTTTTGAACCCAAACGTGTGTGCAGAAACTCAGGTCTTAGGAAGGAGCATTACTAATGGTTAAGCACTGGACTAGAATGAGGATTTTAGTTTCTGGCACCTCATATTTTACCTTTTAATACAGAACAGTTTCTGTATAAGGTAGACACAGTCCCAACTATATGCTGAATGTATCTATCAAGACATGAGGGACTGACTGAAATCCTTAACATCTCTCTCTATAAAATGCCCTGTGGGGATTCCATCTGTATTCACTCTGCTTTCACTGAATGAAGAAGCATAGCTCCAATAACTGGCTATTGTAGGAAAGATGGCAGCACCTCGTCCTCTTCCTGCTGAAAATAGAAAGAAGGTGGTGCCCACAACTGCATTTTGTAGAGATCTCTAGTCAGCTGTGCTCTGGGACTGTCTGTTGGTATCCCATGGAAACTGGGGTTGGGACTTGGGGATGAATCTGCTCAGATCTGTCAGAACTGGGCAGTTCTGGCCATGTAGAAGTGCTTATGTTTGCACCTGGGAATGCCACAATTAGAGAGGAAGGCGCGTATGGAGATTAGTCACCTCCATGGTTTGGTCACCTCCAGGAGTTGTCAGAATTTTAACTTTGGGCAGAATGGAGCTCATGACATTTCCTGGAGGTGCCCAAAGGCATGTTTTATACTGCAGTGGATCTCAGTGCAAAGATCTCTGAGCTAGCCAGTATTGGCCTGAAGCAGTACATCCACACAATGCATAACAGCTTTATGGAGACTCAGCAGCTCAGGTTTGAAAGTAGTCTGGTTGCGCTGGTGCAATGCAGTGATGCAGGGAAGCCAAACCCCATGAATTAACACTAGTGTAGCCACAGAAGCCAAATCCCGCAGGCTCAGCCCAGAGGTCTTTGCATCATGAGAAGAGATGCATCTGATTTAAGTCCCTTTTACACCTAGTTCTGAGTTCTTCAGAAACGCTAGGACCTGTGCTGCTCCTTCCCTGAGGGGTGATATTATCCTTCCTGTGTTACAGATGGGCAAGCAAAAGGCAGGGAAAGTGCATCCCACGGGTACAGCCTGATTGTCCAGGTAAGGGAATGTGGCAATGACTGCTTACTGAAGTTCTCTTTCGGACCAGATTTGTGGGTTTATTTTGAATAAAACAAGGCTAGGAAAAGGGATTGATGCACACCCCTTCCTGATCCCCCTCTGCAAAGAGATCTCCAGTATAAAAGCACTTTGAAATTCCATAATGCAGACATAGGCACTGACATTAAAGCCCAAATTGACAGTGACAAGTAAATGTGGGTGGCTGGTTTGAAGGACCAAGGACCTAATTTTGTTGTATCTTAACTTCTCAAGGCACTTCATTTTCACAGTAGAGCTTCCAAGGGCTCTAAGATACAGAGGTCAGAGCTTGGTACAACAGCGAAGCACAAACATTATATTTGAAAAGTGACAAAATAAAAATAGTGGCCTTTTGTGAAAATGGTGGCTTGTGACTTCTCAGCATCACACAAGAACTCCATGGCAGAATTTGGGATAAGAAGCACTTCGTTAGGACAGTGTTTCATTGCCTTAGTCATCAGGGCACTCTGTGTCCCTTCCTGCAATTCCCTTTCTCACTGAGTGCATGCTTTCTCAGGTTTCAGCAATTAATGAGATAGGGTTACTGAGGTGGTAATATCCTGAAGCACATAACATGGATTCCTCCTCAGACTAGCCCCTATGTACAGTGAAATGAGGTGAAGGTTTCTCATGCTGAGAAAGCTTACAAAATCATGGAATTAAAGAGTGTGTTATTATACTCTTAATAATAAAGGCAGTCTTAATTCTGGTAATTCTTATTTTGAGTGTTTGACTATACGACCTTCATACAACTCTTTATATGTAGATTTTTAAAAATCTGCTTTTTTTATAATTTCCCAGATTATAAAATCTTAGACTTTGGAAAAACAAACTTTTCATTGTGTATCATGGCATGACCCCACAGGGAATAGGTTCTTTGGCAGGACTGAAACATTTAGGGCCACAGAACCTTTTGGAGCTGATTGAAAGGTGGATGAGAAGGTCATCTGAAGTTCTGGTCCCCTGGGGTCCCTTCTCACATAGACAGTGTCTGTACCTATCGCTCTTTCTCATGCCCCCAGAGTCTTCCTCTTTTGCTGTCCTCACTGTCTCATCCTCACTGTTTGACAATCGCCACTACTCCCATCCTCCCATTTCCAGTTTCTGCCCTGCTCCTAACTTCTTCCTGTTCTCCAGTTCCTCTCCCTTTATTCATCCTACTTCATTCTTCATGTTGCCGTGTCATACTCGCTCTGCAACACCCTGGAAATCCTTGGGGTTTCCTGCCCTCGGCTGAAGTGCCAACCATTGCAACAGACACCTCTCCCAGCCTCCCCCACTCTGCCCCAGGTTTACTGCAGAGAACATCTAGATCAGTACAGCTTAGAAAGGCCCCCAAAGTCACAGGGTGCTTTCACTGTGAGACAGAGGCCCCATCTTCAACTCGATCTTTCAAAGTATAGAGCACTATTGTCATAGACTTGGTATCCTAGATCCTGGACATTTCTGCTGGAGCCAGGACTCCTAGATCTCTTCACCAGGCAAGCCCTGTTTCGTTGGTTAGAGACACTGCAGAAGGGTTCCTTCTCCAGCAGAGAGCCAGGAAAACTGACAGAGTTTGTCAAAATTGCTATATGAATACAACAAAGAAAAAAAGTCTTATCTTAACAAATTTAATTGCCTAAAATGCCTTCAGCTTTGTCTTCTGAATTATTTCATTTCCATTTACTCTGCCCTGGACACAACATCGTCTCCCATGGTGAGGCCCACAGACTATGTCCCCACAAAGGATGAAGGATGGGCTGAGGCAGAAACCAGGCTGTTATGAAACCGTTACAGTGGGAGCATTTCAGTGTGGCTATGGGAGAGCAGGAGATCAGGCCCATTGTCTCAAGTATCATTAACTGGCTTTTCTCGAGGACTGATTGTAGTCTGGAGTGAGTATCCATTTAGCTTGTCTCTGACTTTTGTCTCCCCATATCTGTTTCTCTTCTTATTCCAAATGATTCATGGAAGAATCTATTTGGAGAGAAGAGGTTCAGGTAGGAAGGGAAAAAACCCTTCAAAAACCACTTTCTAAACTGCTTGCCCCCATCTTGGCTTTTTCAATAGATTTTTCTCTCTTCTGCTCTATGAAGTAGTAGAGGAAGAGGAAGTGTATTCATATTGGTTATTAGCATGTATTTAGCCACTGTTAGCATTCATTGAAAGGATTTCAGGCCCCCTGATTCTGTGACTTGTACAATTACATTATCTAGACATTTTACTGTTACAAATTTTTTTACCACCATGGTTCATACAGGATAAATCCTTATATGAGAAAATGGTGGTAGACCTTAGAGCGATTTCCTGAACTTTCATTTTCCATCCTGCTAAAAATCATTATAAGGTCACAAGAATTTCCTTTAGGTATTTATTTTTTTGTTTATGCTATCAAGTTTTATCAGTTTCCTCATTTTTGTATCTAATGCTCAAGTATCACAAAAAGAAACATAATGATGTTGCTTCTTTTCCTTATAAATAAAAGGGCTAAAAAGGCAAAGTTGCTTTTTTCTCAAATGCTAAGAGTTCCTGGTAATTAATTCTTTGCTGTGAGCTTACTCAATTTAAAAAAAAAGAAAAGAAAAAACAAAAAAACAACAACGAGAGCAACAACAACAAAACTTTGCCATGAAAAGTGATGTTTTTCAGATGTCTTAAGCAGCCTATCGGCACTAATCACGTGGTATTCCCAGCAGTGCACGTTATACCCAAGGTATGATTTCTATATTTGCATGCTTAACAATCAGTTGTTTTCCTTCTCTTTTGGAGACTACATAAAGTGGGTGATATGCTCTGCTCTGGTTCTTTGTGCCCCTCATCACATGCCTCAGCAAAAAATATTTCAGAATTGCCCACATTTTCCTTTTGACATGAAACACAACTTGTGCCAGTTATTAGTGCTGTGCATCCCACCCTCTTCTTCAGTAAAGGCTACACCAGGAGAAGAAAGCAATAGCTGCAATGGAGACTGTGAGCATGGCCTTCTGCTATTCATATTCTCTTTGGCACAGGACCAAATAACAATCCTTCATCACTAGCGAAATTAGGACTACTAGAAAGCAAAGGGCAAATTCAGGAAAGACCAGTCTCCACCTTCTGCCTGGTGAGGAAGTCCCTGTTCCTTAGAAGAGGTTCAGTAACTGATTCAAAGTCATGATCCTTTCAACTTTTCTGCAAATACAGTTGAAGGGTTCAAGCTGAAATGCAAATTTCACTGCTATTTGGGTTTTGTACTGACAAGTTCAGAAAAGACCAGAAAGTCAAACTTAGAATAATTTATCAGAAAGCTTGTGTTATAAGATGAATTTTATAAAATAAAAATAGTGATCTCAAAAAGCTGGAAGCATTTTTGATGAAAGAGCTTTTCCCTTCTGCAGTTTTAACCAGCCTTTTAAAATTTCTGTTCAGATTTAATACTATATTGTGCTTAATTTCTTTCTCCACCTATCATTAGTTTGACAGCCATTTTTCATCTGTATTTGGTTTGATCCTTTCTACTCTGGCAAATTTTTTATCAATCTAATTGCACTAATATTAGTAGAATAACTCCTGCCTAGTGCTTGTCCCAGTAAAGACAGGTTCTGGCTTTATATTCCAGGACTTTTGTAAATGACAACTTTTTGTACTGAGTGTTCACTTGAAACTCTAGCATGGATAACGCTGAAGAAAAATGACTCCTTTACAGCCTTATATTAGAAAGCAATGGCCTCTGTGAGCAGAATAAAGTTGCTCAGCAGGAAAATAACTTCCACCTAGTGGCTTTCCAGAAAACTGCCATAATAGTGAATTTCTTGTGAAACTCAAATTTCTATTTTTACATAATTTGGGGGTAATCCTGCCACCGCAACCTGTATTCAGTTTTCAGTGAACTCAAATGCACTACCTACGCATATATAGTACTTAGTATATAGTTCACAGTAATTTTAGCATCACCGTGCATGTGGATTTATCATAACATCAACATCATTCTGAGAAAGTTTAGACTAAAACTTCTTATAATTTCTAACGGCAAACTGATTTTATTCCAGTTTTCTATTTCAGATTGAAAACATATTTAAACACCAACTATACTAATATCCCCATACCCACTTCAGAAAAAGCTCTCTGTATTATCTCTGTACTTAAACTACCAGCTCATCGAAATTGTATACGTAACTATTTGGGTAGTGTGGCTTAGTGGAATATAAATGACTCATAAATCTGGTAAGATATGAATCCACTGTTTAATTTAAAAAGGAATTATTCAAGAGTTTAGTATTATACATCTGGCAGAGCTGAATAAAGAAAAACCTCCTGGAAATGAAAACTCAATACATTATTTCTCATGCCATTGAAACAATAACTATTCTGGATCAGGGATTTTAATACTAATTTACACGAGCTGAGAATCTGGCCATGAGGCTACTCTGAACATTTTCTTTTTTTCTGGAACACAAGTATTAAGAAATTATTTTTAAATTCAGGCAGACAGAGATGAATTTCTGTACTATGCAATTAGTGTTACATAGCATTCATGTTGAGTATCAAGGATATACGTATTGGTTGAAAAAGGACTCTGATGAATGGCGTTGCCTGATAAATAATTTTGATTCAGCTCATTAAATTGCTAGCTATGGGCTAAATTCTGAAACATAATCCAAACTTCTGCTTTTGTAACAGTAAATTTTTCCAAACAAAATAATCAGTAGAAATATTTAATATAGCAAAGGTATTTGTTAGAATCTAAGAAGTAAATAGAGAAGCTCATAATAAGCTGCAGTGAAATTAATTTTGTAATTTTTAAATGTCTATGCTAAGACAAATGCAAAAAGTAAACAAGCAGAAAAAAATCATAACAATTACAGTGAATTTCAGATTTTTTTCCCTTTCCAATAATCTACAGTATTTAGTAATATAAACAAGGGAAATAACCATTTCCTGCTGCTGTTTTGTCCTTTACATAGCCACATATCTTTTATATAGCCACATATCTTTTTTCAAAATTATTAGAAGGTGAAGGTGGTAAATTCTTTGCATACATGTGGAAAATTATGCAAGATGCAGAACAACAAGATTGTGCTTTTTAAGTTAACAACAATTCTCTAAACTATTAAGACACATATTTAATTAATTTACTATAGTTCTCCTGCCAAGTAAATGCAGAAATGTTAATCTCTTAATATTATCAATATATGTGCAATTGTACTTGTAACATTATCTTAAGCTAGCTGGTCACCTTGTACATATCTCCTGAAAACTCTGATTACATGCACTGTACCTGGGGTTTTGCCAAAGGGAAAAAGAAGGAGCAGAGTCAGCAGTTGAATTCAGTTTAAATGATTCAATAGCCATTTTAAAAGGTCCTATTGTGTTCTGTACTCACAATGCTTATCCTAGATAGAAAAGTTAAGTTTATATTTAGTTTTGTGTGAAATGGGTAAAAACTGAGTTCAGAATCAACCAGCTGTGTGCAAACTTTATTAACTAATTCAGTCTGGTGCTTGGGAGTCAGGGGGATGGAAATATTTTTTGCATGTGTGTGAGTGGTTAAACTAGTAAATTAAGCTAAATGAACATTATGTTGAATTAGGTGATTACTGTATGGCAATTTTCATTAATACAGGTCTTATCAATGCAGTTTTTAGTAATTTTTCTTTACATCACCCCTCTTGATACATAATATTTAAACCATTATCTGTCAAGCTGTGCACTATGTGGACTAAGTCAATTCCGTTACATGAAGTATAACAGTATGATGTGATGAGAATGAGGCTTTAAGTGTATGATGGGAGATCCACAAAGCCAGGCAGCCTTCCTGAACCCTGACCGTGGCCTCTTTGAAGCTCAATGACCTCTAAATGTGGTAGGAATTCTCTTTAGAGTACTTTAAAGGGTGGTAAGATCCTATTCCTCTCTTTCAAACCAGCAAGAAACAGGAGGTTTGCCCCAGTGGATCCAGGACTGATGGGAGAGGAGACGCAGGCCTCTAAATCAGCACCTGCCTGTCATCTCCTTCTTGCCCTCCACGGCTGTAAGCCTATGTATTAATCTTTTCAAAATCTTCCATTTTTACTCTGATGCTGTGTAGTGAGATGTCAGGAACAGTTTGAGCATTGCTGTGCACCCACTTCTATCTGTCTTAAGTTTTC
Organism: Fregata magnificens; assembly: GCA_013389945.1. Taxonomy (NCBI): domain Eukaryota; kingdom Metazoa; phylum Chordata; class Aves; order Suliformes; family Fregatidae; genus Fregata; species Fregata magnificens. The sequence goes on along the minus strand of WAAD01016973.1, from coordinate 237,063 downwards.
ATTACAGCTCAGGAGCAGAATGTCAGTACTTGCTTATTTACTATAATGGGTATATATTTATTCAGGCTAGCGAATTGCAATTAATCTTGTTTATGGAAGGCAAAATTAAACAATTAAGCAATCAAACATACTGTATAAATTCGTCAGAAAACATTACAAGAAAAACAAAACTAATCAAACGGCATATGACTCCTCGACTTTGTTCCCAAGATTTTAAATTCTATTTTGGAATAAGGGAAATCCAAACAACCAGAACCCATAAAAGTTTTTAGACAAATAATTTTATAATTGTGGGAGATTTTTAACATCATAAGAAGGAATTAAACCTCTTTTATTACAAGCAATTCTCAGTACAGTGAACTGGTAGATTTCATATCACAATTCTGGAGGACTTCAGAGAAAATAAAACCTGCACCTTCCCACATCCTCCAAATTAGGCAAATAAACCACTCCATAATCCATGAATGCTCTATTAAAGCTGTCAGAAAATGCATCTGGAAACATCTGGCTATAAAGCTGGAAAATGAAGGATGTTGAATATAAACAATATCAGCAGTGAGAGAAATACAGAACTGTGACAGAGTCTGACACCCAGCTCAGTCCTGCTGCCAAGCACTAATAGACAAGTCCTGCGTCTTGTCCAGGAAGACAGGCAATATGTAAAGAGCTAGGGAAAGAATATTTTAAAATATTTCTGTGATGGTTATTTGCACAATAGATATGGAAGGAAGATGATTTCTGTTCCCATGGGAAAAGTGCTGGAACTTAAAAGGTATTTGTTGCTCTAAAAATGAATACATGTTCATAAATTTTTGCATTTTATCAAAATCCAGACACATCCATGGCCTTTCTTTCCTCTCTTTTTTTAACAATAAAATACTAACATTTGTTGAGTTTGGATAAAAAGAAATCATTCTGTTACTAACTGCCTAAAAAAATGTTAAGTTTTCTATTTCTTTCAAAGAATCACTGCTACTGATGTTTTCCAAAAAGGCTACATTTTGACAACAAACAAACTGCAAAATCATTTAAATTGAAATAAGTTGATATGAGGTCTAAGTATGCTTATTTATTACTTTTCATATGATGTAAATAAATACCAACATCTCTGCCCACACAAAGCCTGGACTTTGCTGGTCCAGTTTCTGAATGTTTACTGGTGGAAGGGGCATGAAAAGAAGGTGACCACCTCAACAGGGGTGTGTGCACGGGCGTGTGTGTGTGCGTGCATGCGCACGTGTCTGGGGGGGGACTGATCCATGCATACAGGGGTGAATATAAATGTTTTATGGTATATTTTAGAAAGGAGAGACACAGATGGTTTATAATTCATTACCAAAAATATCTAACAACCACTACAGCACTCCACTATCTTGCACCACCAGCCAAACTGTAGGATGGATTTATAAATCCAGCGCAGAAAGTACACCGACAGAAACAGATGGCCTTCAAGAACCATGTAATAGGAAAGCCAGCCGTAATGCTGGCTCTTTTCTTCAAAACTCAGTTCCTCCTGTGTCGTGGTTTAACCCCAGCTGGCAACTAGGCACCACACAACCACTCGCTCACTCCCCCCGTGGGGACGGGGGAGAGAATTGGAAGAGTAAAAGTGAGAAAACTCCTGGGTTGAGATAAAGACAGTTTAATAGGAAAGCAGAAGCTGTGCACGCAAGCAAAGCGAAACAAGGAATTCATTCACTACTTCCCATCAGCAGGCAGGTGTTCAGCCATCGCCAGGAAAGCAGGGCTCCATCACGCATAACGGTTACTTGGGAAGACAAACGCCATCACTCCAAACGTCCCTCCCTTCCTTCTTCTTCCCCCAGCTTTATATGCTGAGCACGATGTCATATGGTATGGGATATCCTTTTGGTCAGTTGGGGTCAGCTGTCGCAGCTGTGCTCCCTCCCAACTTCTTGTGCACCCCCAGCCTACTCGCTGGTGGGGTGGTGTGAGAAGCAGAAAAGGCCTTGGCTCTGTGTAAGCACTGCTCAGCAATAACAAAAACATCCCTGTATTATCAACACTGTTTCCAGCACAAATCCAAAACATAGCCCCATACTAGCTACTATGAAGAAAATTAACTCTATCCCAGCCAAAACCAGCACATCCTGTTCTCACCAGTCAGGTTGAAGTACTTATATTTACAGCTTAAAACTCTAAAATGGATTAGTTTATCACAGCATAATATCACGACGCTAGGATATGAAGGCTAGAAGATTTATTCGCTTTGATGCAAGTAAGGAAAGCTTTTATTTTTAAATTTCTACCACTCAGTGCAGTGCGTCAAACAATCAGTTTTAATATCTTTAGGGTTAAGTGCACTCTTGTAATTTAGAATTAAATGATTTTTATTAAGCACTTTTACTGAATATCTACAAGCTTTACAACTCCACTGATTAAGGATCTGATACTGACTGATAAAGCAGCCACCTCCATGAATTAGCGAAGCATTAGTGAATGCGTTCTGTCTATGGTCCTTAGTGCTCAGGGAGTATTTCAAAATAAGTGCAATTTCTGTAAAATGTAGGCATAAAACTGCAAGTGACTCAATGTATGTGAAACCTAGTGCTTGCATTGCACAGTGATATCTTTTAACAGGTTAAAGGCATTTTTCTAGAGTGAGGACAGATCAGATAAAATCCCCCTGGGGTGAAACTTCAAGTGCAGAGTTTCTGAAATACTCCCCTGTGACACTGAAACATTGCAATGAAAAGCTAGCTGGGAATACCCAGGGTGTAATGGCCAGCTTGCCACTGACAACCCAGATCTGAGGGAGGCCTGGCCAAATGGCCTGAGCATGGGCCTGGGACCAAGGAATGCCCACGGCATGCTGATAGTAACCTCCTCTGCCGCACAAGCTCCTTTATTTTCAGAGATGTCACTCCCTCTGTGCTTTCATTAACTTCAATGGGAGCCAAGAATGCACAGCACCTTTGAAAATCAAGCGGCTAAACTCACAGCTTCAGTTTCCCCATCTATAAAATGAGGCTAAACCTTTCTTATCAGCCTCATAGACCTGTTGTGAAGATTAATTAGATAATGACTGCAAAGCCCTTTGAACACGAAAAGTGCTAAGAATTGTTGTTACCAAATGATGGCGAAGATTGGGCTATTCTTCATTGCTGTCAAATAATAATAAGGAGATGTGCTAGTCTAAGGAAAGGAGAGGTGGGAAATAAAGGGCAATAATGGCTGCTGTTGTTTGCGCATATGGTACTGAATAATCTTTGCAAGAAGAAGCCAATCTTGTGAAAAGCTATCTACTGTAATGGTGCTAGGGTTATTGACAGGTCTGGCTATAAGTGCAGGTTCCATTAGATACATCAGCCACAATGTATTCGCGGCAAATCTCGCTGATGATTGCCCTCCTGCAGAGGGAGAGATAAGACAAACTATGATTGAAGTAAAAATGTAAACAGTTAAAAAAAGAAATAGAAGTCAACCACTGCTCTCCCACAGGGGCAAGGACCAAGGATTGTTGCACCTGCGAAGCAGTAATAACATCAAATGTTAATGTGATATGTGATTGTAGCACAGATACTGCTTCAAGCTCTTGCTGAAGAATTTATGTTGTTTAGTATTTTTATATGTATATTAAGTGAAGTGCACTTTCCTAGTCTGGGGCAGTGCAGGGCACAATACTGGCAAACTGAAGGGGTTTCACATGAGTCAAGTTAACAAGAGCATTCTTCGGCAGTACAAGTTATAGCCTGTGCTTTTTACAGGTCTCCAGCAAAAGCCTCTGAACTAATACTGACCCTCTTAATCTCAGGGTTTTGTTATGAAGTATACGTGCTACAGTTTTCTCTTTTGTATTTGAAGTTTATATTAGACCCATTATTGTAAAAACATATTATTAATTCATATCAATGCACGATATAAATTCTTCTCTTTGGCAACTGGAAAGAAACTGCGTGATACCTTAGTGATAAAAAAGTACCTCCTGTTTTCCCAGTGATAGGGAATGTTTACAGTAAACACTGACATTAAATCATTTTCGGATCTGAAGGATGGCATAATATGCACCCCAGAGTTTTAAAGCAATTGGTCAAAGAAGCGTTCTAAGGTTGATTTATGTGTGTGGCTCAACACATAATGAGGTTTGTGTGGCCATTAGTTCTCCTTTCCTTCCCACCCTCTTCCCCCACCCCCAAATAATTTTCACCCTTTGGGTTAGTTGCAGTCACATTTAGCAGAGGCATAGAAGTAGCAAAGAGAATTAATTTCCTTCACATTTAATTGGAAAAAAAATACTGTCTGGGTAGAAGAGAAAGACTATTCATGCCACGGAGGAGAATTCATTGTCTGTTACACTTAGCAGCAGCCAGCTTATTCAGTGATCACACATGTACTAGCCAGCTAGCCAGCATGTCTGTGCCAGATGTGCTGGCTCTTCCCCAGCTGGCAGGGCAAAACACAGAGGTAGAGAACATGGAAAGAAGGATATAGAGAGCATGGAGAACATGGAGCTTTTGTTGTACTGGACATACAGGAGATGGAAGGTAGCTGGGGTCGGGGACAACAGTGTCAGAGATCAAAGACACTGGAAGGAGTGCACAGCAGTGGTGTGGTGAGCTAGGCGATGTGATGGAGGAGAGCTAGGGACACGGAGGGGGTGACATGGCAGAACTGTGTTGGGAAAGATTTAGAGAGAGCTGGGATGACAGCAGTGAGTGGTGGAAGATATAACTCCAAAGAAAATAAGGTTTAATTCTTACTACTGCTCATGGAACAATCTTTTAAAAATACTGTAATGCTGTCAAAGTTTCAGTGGTCTGGAAAACATCTAACACATTGGCATTTTTTTAAATGCCTAAACAACATTACCAAAGTAAGTAAAAATCTAGTAACCTTATATTCATTCCAGACAAAATACTGGGCTATAGAATAGAATGGGATCTAATCAGTAAGTTTTATAAAGACAGTAGCATAATCCATTTCAGTGAATGAGTTTTCATGGAAAATTAGTGATAGAACTGATTGCATCTTTTGATGAAATGAAAAGGTTCTGTTGCTAAAGGAAGTTGCTTAATATAACTGAGCTGAGATATTTTACCTTGTACTCTGACCTTCTGGTTAAAAGTGACACAACGTAAAATCTGTGTAGCATATTTTAACTGGCATGAAAAGGCTGATACAGCTAAAAAGTAATTGCACAGAGGGCATCATTATATAACGGGGTTCCACATAGATCTATTCTTAGTTCAGTGCTATTCAATATCTTTATCAATGAGATGGAAGAAAATAGAAACTTGTTGTTGGTAAAGGCTGCAGATGCCATATTCATATACAAGAAGTTAGTACGTGACCTGATTTTTAGAGGCGCTAAGCATATTTAGGCAAAGAAAAAGGAGGATTTTGGCTTAGAAGCTAAAACCACAGATATGTAGCTATCGCAGTGCCAAGATTTTAAGCACCTTTTGGGCTAAACTCACCTCAAAATGGGCTTTGTAACAGATGGTAAGAGAGAGATGCCCAAACTAGCCAGTACAGAATGACTCTGTTCTTCAATGCTTAGGCACCTATTTCTGATCTGTCAGGTCAGAAGAAAACCGCTTCATCTCAATACCCTCACACTGAATTAAGCACTTAATTGCTATTTCATACAACCAAGCTGTCTAGCAGTGAGAGCGCTCACTGGGCCATGTGGGTTACCACCGCTGAACACCCCCTTTGGTGTGAGCAAGTTGACAGGTTCACCTCTCATGTTCTAGGAAGGTGTCTTCGCCTACAAGTTAATTGGGATGGAGGCACTTTCTATTCCTCCTGTTTAAGGTGGGGCACTAGTGCTAGAAAAACACCACATATGCTCAGACAAGCATTAGATGATGTAATACCTACTGCCTCCTCTGCCCTCACCAGCTGATGGTGAGAAACAGATGACCACAGTCTTAAAATAAAATTATTCCATGCCATCACACTTGATTTTGAGGCAAAATCTGGCGCAAGAGAAAAAATGTGAGAAGATAAGCAGATGCTGGTAGATTCTCCCTTTCTATGTGTGCATATGTATAAAAAAACTCAAAAGCATCAGGATCCTGCTCCTTTGTGGTCTACGTTGGAACCTGACCAGAGTATGCTACCAGCACAGTTGCTCTTCACGTTAAGCTTCGTTTTCCACGGAAACCAACATAAAGCAGAGAGGACAGACAAAGATGGCATGTCTCCACCTGAGAGCTATGCTTCTACTTACATCCTATACCTGGATCAGAGGATGGAGAAGTATTCCCAGATCTTGCAGTTTAAACATAGCCTCAGAGAACAGAAGTTCCTCCTCAGTCTTCTCTGCCTCTCACTATCTTACATATTCTAATCTGTCCCCTTTTATTAATTTCCTCTCTCAGGTAATGAATCCCAGCCTTTTCTATCTCTCTTCATAAAACTTTCTCTAGGCCTAGGAGTAAAGCAAAGGCCTGGCATAGTCATTGCTCCAGACAGCAGATATAAATATACTGGAGGGAGAGAGTAAAAAAAAAATCCTAAAGCATTCTTATTAATTCTGATAATTAAGTTGGTGATAGTAGAAAAGGATACCAACCACTTAATTTGTCCAAACTACAGGTACCTAGGGACAGAGGCTGTGCAGACCTCCCTGAACCACAGATTTATTATAGTGACCCCGGGCAGCTCACTCTCCAGACTTTCTTTGTCTCACTGCTGGAAGTACTAACAAGAGTGCCACATGCGGGTGTATTTTCTATAAAGTAGACCATTACCAGCAAAAAGGAAAGGGAAACTATCAATTCACTTAATGTTGAGTACCCACGAGCATTCAGATGCTGCCACTTCTGGGCACTGATGGCTACATTTGAATATCTGTGGATGCTCGTGACCTGCATTCCAGGTTGTGACCACCTGATGAGCTGGCCATGAAAGAGCTGGCTGAGCTCCTGTGGGGGCTGCTGCTGCGCAGGTCACACTCCCTCTGTGCTCTCAGAGTGAGCCAGCAAGACCTGCAGCTTGGCTTGCTCAAGGTGGCTTGTGTAGAAGTTTTGGGGTATCTAGAGTGATTTCAGCTATTGTTTTCAGGGCCATTTTACAGCCCTGTTGTACTGCAAGAGCAAAAAGACCCTGTCCATGTTCAGAGTACGTTCCTTTATTTATACTTGTCCTTATTTTTTCTAACCTCTAAACCAAACTGTCTTAATGTCCTTCTGCAATAACAAAATCCCATAATAACTGTTTAGTTAAAGTGTGCCTTCTTTGTGTAGGGACTGCTCTATGCCATGTCTGGGCTGCAGTGCAGGGCGAGATATCCAAACTGGCCTTAAACGACTTAGATGCAGTCTAGCCATTCCAGCACAGCTGTCAGCTTGGATCAATTTTCCCTTCCAAAAAAAATGCTGCCATCAGAAGGAAAGCTTTGTGGATGAGCTATCTTGATCCCCCACTACAGTTGCAGCAGGGATCTAGCCTATTTATATTCTTCAGCAAACAGCAAGGAAAGAGTGCTCCTGAAATGGGAATCGGCGTGCACCCCATTCCTGTTGTACCTCTAATGTCAGAGGGAGTTGGGCTGTTCTCCGAAAAAGTTCCTCATCTGGATGACTGGCGTCCAAGGATGCACTGTGGCAAACAACTACAGTCCAGTGACCTGTATAACTCCAACAAAAGCCAGGTCTTTTATTAGAAATTGTGGAGTTTATTTCAATTTTACCTAAGATGATTTTCTGCCACTTTATGTATTTAAATACTTCTTCAACACAGAATGGAGTTCTCCCCAGCAAAGGTAATTAGTAGCTATCAGTGTGCAGTACGGAAATGTTTTTCTCATTTTGCTCCTACAAAGAGAGCACACTGTGTATCGCATTAACACTGTCTGATAGCAACAGATGACAGCTATAAAAAATCCAACAAGAAAATTAACAATAATGCTTCAAAAATCATCACTAAGGACCTGATCATGCTAACTGATGTTTAGGATGAGTCATCCAATTAGTTCTTTGAAATAGGACTGGCTGCTGTTCTTACATTATTGAGATTGCTATGTTGTAGACCTTTGACAGTATCAAGCAGTCAATGAATGCAGATTAATGACCATTGACCCACAGATGCAGAAACAATTACATCTACGTTATCTTGCATCAGCATCCCAGGGAGTGTCCTCACTCACTGTCTACACTGCCTAGCCACTAACGGTCCCTCAGGGTGCACTTTGAGCTCTTCAACTGATAGCAAGTGAGGAACCTCAGAGCACCCAACTTGCAGAGTATTATGGATATCTGGATGGCCTACAGAAGCCCAAATTCACGCTGTCCTACAAAATCATAGAATCATAGAATCATTAAGGTTGGAAAAGACCTCTAAGATCATCAAGTCCAACCATCAAAACCACGAGCTTGGCCCAAACCACTTCACACTCTACCTCAGATGTCCTGCACCACTATGCAAAACAACACAGCACAAATGTTTAATCTTAATGGTGTCAAACGGCTGAGATAGGGACAACGCAACTTCTCATCCCAGTAGGAGGTTCATATGCTTCTTTCCAAATGGAAATTGGATCGAACAAACTACGCATTTGAAAACAGCTACATCTATGCAGAGATCATTGCCTCTTCTGTCAAGCTAGTGTGCAGGTGAGCCAGGGAAAATGCCGAGAGATGCTTCAAGCAACGCTAAAGATGGACAGCTTGTAGTTATGCACAAGAAGAAGGTACAGTGTCGCCCGCTGAATAAAGAGGAAAGCATCAAAGACTCTGAACACAGACATACTCTCAGACGGGCTGCAAATGAAATATTCAACATATTCATCCAGTGCAGGCCTCATTACAAATGGACCCACAGAAACTTCCATCGTCAAGGGTCACCACACAGCTACAGTGAGACATCTCATCCCAGGGACAGCATGTAAGACCACTGCCAGCAAGGGCTAACTATCCAGCACTGCACTTCTGCATACGCTGCCACAGGCCAGGACCCTCTCCATGCCTGAAAAAGGATGGAAGAAGAATGTTGAGTGGGGCCATGAGACCAGGCTCAGGGGAGCAAGATGGGAGTAGGCAGGAAACTAAGTAGAAAATGTCATCTAGAGTGATGCTGGAAGCTGGCAGGTGGGGGCCAGGCAGTTGCATGCTTCCATGTACATTTTCTTTGTGCTCATGTGAAGTGAATGACTGTTGCTTTAAATCCTATTTGCTGTCTGTCTTCAAAAAAAGAATTGAGAAGAAATGTGTATAATTATACAGAGAATATTAATCTTCTTCCTGGTGATCTACAACTCTAGCATATTCATCACACTGGAACTGTGCTCAAAAGTATTTTCATCTGATTAAAACAGCTGATTCATCGATGCATGTAATCCTTTGCTAATAGTATGTATATAAATGGCTCTTAACAATTTGCACATCAGTTATTCCTCATTTTTCATTGTTATTTGCTTTTTCTTAAACACTGAGTGCAACACTGAACTTTTATATTTTGATCTAGCTTTTTGGAGAGGCAAGGTGCAGTGATCTGGGCACAGTGATGGAGGAAGCTAGAAATCCTAACATCTGATTTTAGCTCTGGCCCCAACTTCCCTTTGTAGCTTTGGATAATTCATTCCAGTCATGCCTACACTGGGGGTCAATTTTACAGTCACCTTCAATCCTGGACCCACAAATTTTTAGGAACTGTGAATACTTAAACATGGTCACCAGCCATCTACCTCAGTACTGGAAACTGCCACGCTTCAGGGTGTGAAGCTCACTCTGACATTACTCACTGTGCCATGTCTTTCTACGCTTTCTCAGAAATCCACATTGCAAGATACTTGTATACTCTCACCAGGAATGTGGCAATTTGCTATTCTTTGCTTCTGACTCTTTCTGTTCCTCCTTCCCTTCTTTACTATTTATAAATGGAAGCTCACCTAGAAGAAGAGACAAGGCTGCCAAATGATTCACAGCAGTGTCCCACAAGGAAACTTGGGATAAATCTTACCTCTATGCTCATGAAATAGAAATGCAATGCAGACAGCTTTGGTTTACACCAAACAGTCCATAGATATATGATGCAAACAAGAAATATTGGCTCATGGAGCTCAAAATGTCTGAGAATAACTTCAGGGCGAACCCTTGTATGTCTATCAATACAGACATACCCTTAGGGCATATATTTATAACAGTCTCAACACCACTCTTGTCAAAATCTTCAAAGCTGCAACTTAGTCCCATAGGCCAAAGATGCTACCATTTAAAATTCTCACTACTTAAACATCTCTTTCCATACACATTCACAAATGCTCAGCAGCAGAACACCCACCTCATACTCACTTTCTCTTGCTCACATCGAGAAACTCGGTGCACCCCACCTATGCCTTTTGAAAATCCCGAAACAGTAACTGTGCTCAGAGCGTGTGAAGTGTGTACCTAGGACATTGATTTTGTGTGAAACTGAGTGTTAGCCATTTATTTTTTTAAAAATAAAGGCATGTACTGACCTGCTTTTTGTACCATACTCTGGTGATCAGAGCATTTCCCCTAGGTTCAGTTCTCTCCTCAGGCTGAGAGAAAAAGCAAGGTCAAATCCACAGCTCGCAACAGCTTCACTGTTTGGCTGAAATCTCTTCTTGGGACACACATTTTTCATTGGTTGTTGGAGCTGTTAAATAGCAGCCCTAAAATTTGCCCAGTCTTCTGAGTGCTTGAGGCAATAGATTTTATCATCATAGTCAGTCCCCGGTTCTCTCAATCTCCTTTTTCTCTAAAAATTACTTAAGCAGTTCATGCCAGGAAAGGATGCAGAGTTCTTCAGCCCACGTGGAGGGAGGTTTGTAAAGGGTTATTTATACAGCTGGAATCTGGAAATCAGTCTTTCCTTTGTGTTGGCTTAGGCAGCTTCATGCTCACCTGCTGTAAACATTATTCTGAGTTAATAAACTCCTCCCATGTCTTGATCCTGGATAGTTAAAAACTTGTAATGCTCAGTATTATGGTATCCAACATTCTTTATGAATTTAACTACTAGGACAAAAGTTTCCATTCTGAATATGCAAATGTCTTCTTCAGTGCCTCTGAAAATTAGATCATGTATCTATCTAGTCAGTGCCTAATTTTATAGTTGATATTCAGAAATGTTTGCCCAACCTCTGTATTTTCTGGTTTTTGTTTGTAAAAATGGAACATTAATACTTAATTGCTTCTCAAAACTTTGTGGGAATTAATGCTTCTAAAGCATTTCAAGAATGAAAAGGACCACATAAACTGACAACTACTGTAATTAAGTATGAATTATTTAAAATGAAAAATTTGTATTGCAAATGAAGTGCTGGAGCAATATATTGAACAAACCACCAAAAACCTCTCAAAAATTACTAACCAAAACACAAGGCTTAGACATCTTGCAGTACCACCTCTTAGCAAAGTCTTGCGCATCAACTGAGCTGTAGTAATTGACCATATGTGCACGTGGCCTTATTTTCATGGAAAGCGGATTCACATAACGTATTTTACCTTGCATTTGGTGCAGACAAGAGTATGCATGTGGTCAGTCAGTTAACATTGACTTAATGAGGAGCCCTCAACAGTCGTTTCATAGCGACTGCTAGTGACTGACATCTAACTGTTATCCTGTGTCCTCTTTTTGCAGTATCCAGATTTTTTTCTCTTCCAATATTTCAAATGTAGGTTCTGTGGGGCAGTAACCACTGTTTTATTACATGGACATAGAACAGTTAGGCCTAAACTCCTGTACTGGCGTATGATCCAGTACAGAGAAATAGCAGTGATAGTACTACTACTACTAAAACTTAACATATTTAGAAAGGAATATGACACTTCAGGGTCTGTGTTAGCAAGCTATTGGCTTGTAGCTAAAGCATACAGGCCATGACACCTACAAGTATACTAGAAACATTCCTAACACCCATCTTTTTATGCAATATTGTTGTACGTGTCCTACATCTACTTTTTCCTGGTTATTTTTATTTTAGTTTTGAAGCACTTTAAATGAAATGATATTTCAATAGCAAGGATATCTCTCTAACTTTCTGCTAGTTTCCTTTTTAAATCTGTTCTGTGAAGACTGTATTTCGGTTTATGAGACAATGTATTAAACAAAGTGATTTAGCTCTTTTCCTATTTGTAAAACAACACATCGTTTTAAGACATTTACTATAAATAACTACATGCAACCAGGTACAGAATTCAAATATGCATTTATAGTAAATGCCTCAAGTGAGTATTTTCTAGGTGAAACATAGATGGTGGATTTGGTTTTGGGAAAGCAAACTAATAATTCATCTATAATATGGTATAATAATATACTGACATTTAATAACTGCATTCCACTAATAAATAGTTACCAATATTCAATACTGCTTTTAAAAAGTACGGGTGTTATTATTGCAAGTTTTGCAGACATTTTACAAAGTCATTCCATTCAGAAAAAGACCTGATGGCTGGAAAATGGCCAACATAATGTCATTATTGAAGACAGACTCTGGGAACACTTCAGGAAATTATAGACCATTTAGTTTGGATGCCTTTTGGGAGGAGGGAATTTTAAAAAGCATTTTGGACATTAAATGGTGCCATTTAGAAAAGCACAGCTTGATGAAGGATAGCCAATACTGCCTCAGGAATGAAAGGTCATGCTTCACTACCTTCTGAATTTCTTTCAGATTAAACATAATCAAGGGAATAAATAGATAGCATGCATTTGGTTTTCATTTTCAGAGAGTATTCAGGAAAATTTTAAATCAAGGACTAATATAGTGTACTGTGATGTTGGTAAAGGAATAAAGTAAATCATTTTTCTAAGAGGAAAACTTTATTATTCTGAAACAAATAGGAGCAGAGCAACACAGGTATTAATGATAGGGCTTTGTACTTTCATTTTATATATATTTAGTGACAATAGTAATAACAAGATCAGGCTATCCAAAACCACATCATTTAAGTCCCGACAGAGTACTTAAGCATGTATATAACTCTAAGCAGATGCCGAAACAGTATTGTTAAAGTAAGTGGAATTACTCAGGTGCTTATATGATTTCTAGAGAATGGCATGCTCAGCCCCTTCTCATATAAGCTCACAGAATCTGGATTAAAAAAAAAAAAAATCATTCATATGAAAAAAAGAAGCAATTTCTGCAACATGTTCACCAGGAAGCTAATCTGATAATTACGGGGCACAGTTTTTTAACCTCTCTCCTCTCAACACTTCCAAAATACTGAGGTTTCACTTACGAGTTTCTGATCCATTCAACTTCATGATCCCATCCTCTGCAATTTCTTGTGCCTCGGCTCAGAAAATTTGTTGCACTTTAAAATATGAAAATGTGGTATGATCAAGATTTTTCAAAAACAACTGAAAATTTTGAGTGTCTCAAAATTCTTGAAATTCTTGACATACATAGATATCAACCAAATTTAGAGTACTATAAAATCTGTTCAGTAAAGTTCATTATTGTATCAATTTACATTAAACATATCACTACCACAAGACCCAAGTACATAATTACATAATACATAATATAAACCAGAACAGATTTAGCTAAAAAATACTCTATTTTTACCTCCAATCCTTTTCTGTTTCTTCTCCAATATCAGTAGCCATTTGAGGTTTCAACTTGAATGTCAAGTTCATGCTGAAAATTGTTATTACAGAAAAAATCCTTCAAACTAATTTATAGCTGACTGCAATTCTGGAAATATTATGACAAAACAGTGAATTAATTTGCAGAGCAGCATTTTGCCTTTCATTTCTTCCAAGACCTATGCAGACATCTATTTGAGACACAAACGCTATAGTTAATATATTATAAATTTGTTAACATCACATTACCCTTCAACCTCTTACTTTTTTCAAGGGTCTGATAAGAGAAATCCTAACCAGGGAAAACATGGGGGAGACTGACAGGATTAAAAGAATGACAATATGTAGGAAGATTTTTAACAATTACCCTTGATATAGCCTTAATCTGGGAATTCAGACATTCTCTAAATCACTTGCTAAAGACAGCGCTCCAAAAATGAAGCACAAGAAGAATACAAGATAGACCTCTTTCTCAAAGAAGGGATCTTGGACATCCAAAATTGTTCACTCAGGTTCTGAATAAAGAAGTCAAAAAAACCCTCATCAATTAATTAAAGCAAACAACACCATCTCATTGCGATTTAGGATACACACAGTTTGTACAGAGAGAGAATATCTTCTATAAGACAAGCCAGTGGAGGTGGGAAAGGGGGACAAGCTTTCAGGCAGTCCCTGATCACAGCTCTGAAGAGGTGACAGTTTGGTGAGGAGACTGCTCCCAAAAGCTTGCCTGTCTTTTGCAACTACACCAGCTGATCTGATCTACCTCTTTCTCCATGCCCTGTATCTCTGCCTATTCTTAGATCACCACTGCTACAACAGCACTACTATTTCCAGCTGAAGGCAGGGAAGACTGACAGAGGATGTTTAAATAGAGGAAAGTGAAGCTAAAAGCTATGTGCAGGTTAAATCATATAACTACTCACTTTTCTAAGCCCTGCTTATTTATACCCCCATTTTAAATATATCCCGAGATTATGAAGTTAATGGAAATGTATTCTGTGAGTACAACACAGTGCTCAGCAGATGGTAATTAGCTTGATGCAATACTACACTTTATCACAGAATACTGCAAGCCTGCTCTAAGAGAACAGAAAATATACAACAAAAAGTGATTTATTAGATAAGTGATGCAAGGTGGATGGAGTACCAATGGGTGGGTGGATGGAGGCTGCACAGTTTGGGTGGCTTCTGGTGTGGAGGAGGAACCAGTCTTTTAGCAGATGGACCAACTACAGGAGTCAGAGGAGGTGTTGCACTTACAGGACAGAGTGGAAGAGGAAACAAATGAGCACTTACACAGTACAAAAAATCAAGATGTGGAGAATAGACTTAAGATATCAAAGAGCACAAAGAGAAGAAATTATGGAATTGCGAAGGCACCACTGCTAGAAGCCCAGCTGAAAAAAAAAAGGGGCAGGGGGGAATTGGAGTAGGTCAATTACAAGCCTAAAATCAGTCTTATTGGTATTACTGAGACCCGAAAGGAAACTCACATGACTGGGATGTTAAAATCAATGGTTATCGCTTATGTAAAGACTGAAGGGGGAGAAGTGGTAGTCTGGCATAAGGCCGGGACTGGCCGACCTCTGCTCCCCCTCAGAGGGCTCCCCTACAAGAGCTCTCATGTTTCTCATGTTTCCAATATCAAAACATCAGTGGATTGCCTAGGAATACTAGGTGATGATGTCTTTATTCAGACTGTTGCCTCTACCATGTAGGTTTCCATCTCGGACCTCACAGTAAGGAGGTAACGGGGAATTATTTGCAGAACTAAGCATTAGTGGTTGCCTGGGCACAAGGGATCGTGAGGAAATTTGGTAGCTGAACAAAATAAAATCCAATCTGGAAAGAAATCATTCAAATCAAATGTGAGAAGAACATGAATGAAAAAATGTGACCAGTAATTGTGAGCTGCTTAAGAACATTTTAATAGATATCTCCCAAAACATTAGCATAACAAGGAAATAAGGACAGACTAATTATGAAACAAACCCAGCCTACAGCCAAGTGAAAGCAGCTGTGAAAATAATTGATAAGCGAATTCACACTTCATATAAAACAAATGGGGGAAGAGAAAAGTTAAGGGTAATGGATGCAGATCAGAGAAGAGAAATTAGAGCAAACTATCAAGAATTAAAACCACACAGAGTTAAATTTAAAGAATATATTTAAAAAATTGAGAACAAAAGAAATCCAAAGAGGGATATTGGTGCTTTATTAGATTGAAATGGCAGAACTAGTTATAATTAAACAGAAGCTCTATATCAATATTTAGATTCTATATTGGGAAAAGCAAGATGACACATTCATATATCATCTGACAGTGATATTAATTCCAAAAGTAATCACGAAAATTTTGGCTTAGGCCTTCTCACTCAAAGGTCCTGCCTCCCAAACAAGCGGCATAACTACAAGGACCCAATGCAACCAGATCTCATCACAAGGCCTTGGCTTTTCTGACGGGGAGACCTCTTCCATCTCTTGTTAAAACAGTGAGGAATATAAAAGTCATAGGCTCAGGTAGAGACAAAGCACGACGGAGTCTGACTTCAGCTAACGTGGTTAAAGGACCCAGATGGGAGGATGAGCTTGGGTTTCTTGACCCTGCTCCCCCATACCTGTGCACACATTTACATCTCTGACCCACGCTCCTTGCACACCAGTACGTGCACTGACCCTGCTTCTGCTCAGAACTGCCCTACAATTGAGAGCATAGTCCTGCGGCTGGGCCATCCCAAAAGTGTCTCAGGCAGAAGTGCCAGAGGAGAAACCAGATACCAAGTCATCTGCATTGTTTGGTAATGGGGTTCAAGCAAGCAACACATGGTTTTACATGGCCTGGTTTTGTCATAGGAACAAGGGAGCTGACAGGAATTCGCTCAATGGGAGATCCTGAATCAGAAATCTGTGATGTTGTTAATAACTTAGAGGATATGGCAGAAATTCAGATGAGATTTCTCCCCGCAATACTGTGCTCAAGCGCAACCTGTAGTACTAGCAGCTCTTTGGGCTCTCAATTTCAGGTCTTTTCTAAGAAGGATGCCTTGAATTCAGATCAGGCAGTTACATCAAGCTACTGACATAATTGATATTTGTAGCTAAATTCTTAAAAATCACTGTGATGTATTTTCTACCTTAAGAATGCCTTTATCAGGAACTGCATACCTAGTTCAGCAGGGACTCAATGACACACCGCCCACATCTGGTCCATTTCAGTGTTGCTTTGGATAGATTCCTGAAATACCATGATCATGCTGGTAACACCAGCTGTCCAAATCAATATTTAAAAAAATTGACTTGTTGGATCTTTCTAGAGGTCTGCTACTTTGTGGGGGGTCCTTATCAACTCTGTCTGCTCTTTAGCAGCAGAATACTGGATTTCAATGTGGGACTATGACCTGTGCTTGTCATCTTGCAATTCCATGCAGTCACATGCCTGTCAGTAGTTCTACTGTCCAAATCCATATCCAGGCTACTAATACTGTGTAACATGTCCCACGAGATAAAATAATAGCAAGATTCCCTTGACATTCTGCTGTACCTATATCTCTTTAACCCTTTCCAGCCTCTAATCGTGATTGCCTTGAAGGTGAGGCTTCCATTGATGTCTTGCTATTAATAATTAACTTCTTGTTCAAAAAGATTTTGGCATCAACTGTTTTCCTTCCCAGACAACTTTTTTATCCCCCCTAATTCATCTAAAGCCAATACATGAGCTTTAGGAACAATCGTAACTACAGCTGTAGCCTATGTGCAATGCAGACTATAACTCAAATGATACAGTTCTGCTCCCTGACCAGACGAGATGGAAGTATAAACATACTGAATACTTCTGAGAACATAAGGTTTAGCCTGGCCTGATGCAAATATACCAATGATAACTGTGGCCTCATGTGATCTGCATGCACAAGTATAAGAGTATTGAATAAAGGGAGAGGGTGTACATCACTTTTTTTCCATGCTGCTGGTTCAACCTTTTTTAGAGGCAGTTTGTTTCATTACAGAGTGAAATAAAAAGTCTCATGTATATTACATTAAAATTGCCTTTAAGGTAAGGTAGTTTGTGTCTTAGCTACTTAGCATTCATCACATGGGTGTGCCTGGCAAACTAGAGCTGACTAGCTCAAGCCCTGTGAATTCATATGCTTTCTGCACACTAAGTTCTGTCTGTAGAGAAGCCCAGAAAGAAAGTTAAAGAGTGATTTGTCCAAGTTCTATAAGGTTTTTACTAAAGAAAGATGAAGTTTGATCAATGTCTTCAGTCTGGGCAAATCAATGTGTAACAATACTCACTGGCTGAAATTAAAGGCTACATAAATTTAGGCTAAAGGTCCCATTTTTTTCTTTGTTATGATAATCATTGAAACATCATACTCAGAGTTTTGGTATATTTTTTTATCTCTGGAAATGTTATAATCAAGAATAGCATGTTTTCTCAAACATACACTCTAATTCCAGAAGGAATTAATTCCAGGAAATTCTTAGAACTACGTTATGTGGGAGGTCCAGCTAGAGAATTGCAATGGTTTCTACTGGCTTTATACTATACAAACAACCTAAGAACCTGTGACTGAATAGTTGTTGCTACACCACTCCTGTTTGGGGAACAAGCATTATGGTCACAATGCTCTTTCAGTGGCAAAGCTCATTTTAACTACAGGCTAAAGTATCAGACCCTAGAAAGAGACTTCTAATTTGGCAGTATCACCCATCTTGGCTCTTTGTATGTCTTTAATAATTTCACGTTTCTTTCTAGTTTTACTAAATCACTGTCACTGAATAAAATCACAAAGAATTATCAATACTTTAGTAAATTCACTCATTTATTTATGATAGAACATACTGATCTGTCATGTATAAATTGACCATTAAACTCTAGTAATTCAGTGCTTAATGCATGGCTCATGTGTATATGTCTGTCCAGGTAATGCAATTGTAAAATAAGCATTCAATAATATATCTGCCTGCCCAGTATTATAGTTTTAAATAATACTGATAGAAGCCCATACATGTCAAGAAGATTGGCTATCACCTAAGACACAAATGAGGTGTCTTAGGTGTCTTTTGATCACAAAGAAATGAGATTTAAAGCAAAGTTTCAGTAGTTAAAAACTGGAAAATAAGGCTATTACAGCATTTTCTAGTTACAGTATAAGAAAGAGTGCTCAAGCACATCACTGTATGTAGTTTAAATATCTGGCTCCTTCCACTTTTTATACCAAGACTGGTATAGTTTCGCCTTGGAGACAGCTTTAGGATAGGGTTTATGCATGAAATCAGCTTTTCTACTTTTCAAAAGCACAAACGTGCCAGGATCTGTCACCCTTTTATCTTTGTGAAGAATGCTAGGCTAACTGAATCTGATTCTTGGGCAAATGTAAAAACTGATGAGGATGCAAGGGATCCCAACCTTTGTAAACACTGGCATAATCTGCAGAGGGACAAAGAGAGGGAGAAAGAGAATGTGAGACATTGGTGAAAGAACTCACAGTGCTTAGGAGCCCCAATTATGGGCCAAGATCCCATTTGCATTGTTTAATAACAAAAGATGGTTCTTGCCCCAAAGCACTTACAATAAATGTGGATTTGAAATTCATTTTCAAGGAATGCTAGGGTACTTGTGTATGCACTGTGTTTAATATATAGGCAACACACGTTTGGAAATGGCCTGTATTAGTGGAATAAAGCCAGTCTCAGCTTGTGTATTGTTAAACTCTGATCACAAGATACAAGTTATTGTGTGATATTGGGCAAAGACATAATTTCTTCATTAATGAATTCAAATTTTTAAATGCCCTTCTACATTAGCTATAGAATTTATGCACCTGACAGTATCTGAATGAGAAAAATAAAAGATTTTGCATTCTGTCACTGAATGACCTTGATAACCATAATAGAAATTAGAAAATATGTTCTATATTTCTTATGGCAAATGTATTCTCCAAAGTATTACAGTAATTATTTTTAAGATCATTGTAATTTTACAGTCCCTCGCTTCTTCAGGTACTCTGGCCTTGGATGATTGCTTGAACCTTCACATACACATTACCTGCAAAATCTTTGTATACATTTTTAATACTCCAAACTCTTTACTTTCCTTGAAATATGTTTAAAGATGGTGTGGTTTAATGAAAGGCCAGGGGAAGATATTTCATGGTCTTTCATGCCACAGCTGAAGTAAAATAAAACTATGTCCACAGACATATTATCAAGTGTTTATTTTACTCTTCATTTTTATGAAAATCCTTTTATTTCCTCCTTTAACAAAAGAAAAGAAGTGAGCTCCCAAAGAAGATACATCTTTCACATGGAGCAGCAAGCATCATTGTTTCACTCTCATAGGCTTGGATCCAGGAATGAAATTGTCCGCCACTAGGCTCCGTAGCTCAGTTCTTCGCAGCACTGGTAATGGATGAACTTGTCCCTGTACCTCACTACAAAATCATTACAAATAGTGTACAGCACTGCTGGCACCCTTGGGACCTTGCCACTTTTTTATGCACAAACCACCTTCCTGACAGCTAGGATGGTTGGTGGAACTCTCTGGGAATTTTTGGTTCTTTCCCATCTGTTTTTTTTTCTCCCACTTCCCACCACCCACCCCCTTCTGTAAGCTGATCTTGTGAAGCTACTCAAGGGAACAACATTCCTCCCCAAACCTCCCCAGTTTGTTTGGATCTACAGCACTGTAATCAGCTCTAATGTTTCATGCAGGCAATGAAATCATGTTGCCTGTAAAACTACTGGAGAAGCACAAAGGCTTCTCAGGCATAAGGCTTTGGCTCCATTTCTGGTCCCTTAGTGTGTCAGTCACAGTAGGCACCATGCCCAGAACTCCCTCTCACATTTCCTACCTCCCTTTGTTCCCTAAGCTATTTGAAGTTCTTGGACCTATAAGGTGCGAACCTCCTCTTTCCCAAACTGCTTCTTACGTAAGCCATCACCTGGTTTCTTTCTTCCTCAGATTTCTTTCCCCCCTTCAGTCAAGGTTCCCAGTCTCCCACCTGTTGCATCTCTTTGCACATGGGGACCAGCAGCATTAGGCTAGAAGAGCTTATATCTGCACTGCCTACTGGCAAATAACTGCAGTATCTACAGAAAAGGGTATCTCACTGTGGTACCGTCACAGGACAGTGCATATATTGCATTGCACCACTTCTCTCCCCATGACACCTGATTTGTGAACCTCAACTATCAGAAAGGAGCTGTTGGATGTATCTGAGTCCTATCAAGAGGAAGGCAGGCAATTCCACAGAGCTCAGAATGACATCATCCTGCCCTCCCAAACTACAAGAACCAGTTCTTCTCTCCTAGCTATCATAGGACTACATGACTTCTTCCTTGGCTCTAAAGATTCGTCCTGCTCTCTCTATCGGAGTCTGTCAGCAAACCTGAGCAGATATCCCGCAAACTTGCTTTGAGTATAGGTGATTATTTATATACTGTTTATATTTACAGGTGATATATTTATATAGGGCCTACACTTTCCCAGTGTTTTACATCATTAAGTCCATCCTCTGCATCCCCGGTAGCAAATGCAGGAAGTTTTTCTGTCTTCTGACAGTCTTCTGACTTACAATGAATTCAGAGCAAGGCTTCCCTGACATCTGCCTGCCAAGGTACCATGTACTTGAGTATAGTCTAAAATTTGCCAGACGTACTTCCAAAGGTTATGCAAGGCCATGATTCAGAGAAATGGCGCTGAACATCTATGTCAGAAAGTGAGCTGTGCTCAGCTGCATACACTGACTCAGCTGTTACGCAGACACCTGGCAGATACAGACCTTCAGCTGCCATCTGTGCTGCCTGTGTTGTGCAATCACATCCCTGTAATCTTAGAGTAAAAATGGAGGGGAAGAAGTAGCAATAACTGTGGAGAAAGGAGAGTGCAGTAAGTTTCATATAACCTCTAATATCAAGAAGTGTAGGTCACTGAGTAGTTGATTTTGCTTGCCACCAAAGCAATTTTCACAGTAGGAGATATACAAAATTATCCTAGATTCATTCAGTTTTTTAGAATAATCGAGGACATTTACACAGACATAAAACTCATGTTATATATAGGGCAGTAACAGTCATTACCATAGGAACTGTCTGTCAGATGCCTGCTTCCAAAGAATCCTTCAGAGACATCACAAGGAGAAGCCATTAGGTTTTTGTAATCTGCAGAGGGTAATAAATTCTTAGTGACACTATTAGTAGTTACTTTTTACAACAGCATCTCTGCTTGCTGATAACTACCCTTTACCTTCTCCCCATGGAATGAAAAAAAAATTAGGATGTTTACCAGCAGGAAGAGGTTTTATTCTTTAATACCCAGCTCTGTATCACATGCACAGGAGCATATTCCAATACCAGAAATTTAAGTCAGGGGAAAGCAATAGTGCAAAAGCAATGTAGTACAGTGGTGGTCTCCCCATGCCTTCTGGGCAAAAAGGGAGATCACCAAACGATGACTAGGTTGACAGTTCCTGCAGTTAACTCTACCTCTTGTTTACCTTCCCAACCTTTCACAGAACTCCTTAGAGCTTTCCAAGTTAAGCTGGGCTGCTCTCAATATTAAAAGGTTTCAGAAGGGGGCTACGTGGAATAAATGGGGTAAATTAGTAAATTCATTTGTACAATGGCAATCATGCCTTCAGCTTTTATAATTGGGCTTTTGTTCTCAAGCCTTTTCATATGTCTTTTCCTTAGAGGTAACCTCATGTGTGAGAGCTAAAGCAGTTCTCTTATAGACAGCCCTCTGCTCCCCAGATGCCAGGCACAAATTAGCCAAGGAATTATTTCTCCCCTCATTTTCTTCTCTGTACCTCTGTGTTTGGTTTCTCTATCTGGTTTTGGCCAGGTTTAGAGGCTATATGGATTATACACGTTCATTATTGTATTTAGAAACTTTTTTGAACAATATGTGTATGATACTCCAGAAATACATGTATTCTTAATATGAATATATTTCTCTTATTTACTTTCACTTGTTTTTTACAAATTACTTATTGCATCTAGTCTTGAGGCCAAAAACAGGCTCTTCCTACTTGTTAGTATATTCAGTAGGTAATGCGGTAAGATTATAATTTAAACTATTCTGCAGTTCTACAAAATATTAAACGATATTTCATAACCTGTGATTGCTTTTTCTTACAGAGTTGCTAAGGTAACACGCTAGAACTTGTAGTTCAGTTTTGTTTAGCTGACTGTTTATTACATTTTAAAAATAAAAGATTTATTATATTAAGTTGTATTTATTATTTCTATAATCTCTGCAATTCTCCATGGGCTTCTATGCCAGAGACAAAGGCAGCCTGGTGTTTGGGAGTACCTTTTCTCAGGGGAGACGATGTAGGGGAGGTATATAGCACTAGATAGTAGATCATTAAGAAGTGGCTTGTTGCTCTTATGGAAGACTGAGATGTCGGGGATTTTCATCACCTGTCGAAAGTTTTGCTAGTACATGGTAGATGCTTGTTCCTCCTGCATGATTAGCCTAGCATTTGGCATTATTCTTTGTTGAAGCCCTTCTCCTCATCCATACTTGGGCCAGGCATGTCCTATCCCCTTCAGGAGAAGCAGCAAGCCCCCCATGGCCTGGCCCTGCTGTTCTGTACTGAGGCTTCTCCTATCTTACCGCTTCTCAGGGTACCTGGCAAGCTTGGGAAGTGCCTCTGTTGCACGTTAGGCCAAGCACAATCAGCAGGGCAGGCTTTGCTGCCTGTGCTTTTCACCCTGCCCATTGTGTCTGCAATTCCACTTCAATGTCATCACAATTCCTTGTATTCAAGGGTTTCTGTGCAAGCTACCCACTTCAGTATTTATTTTACAGATTCATGAATATTTTAAAACACATTCCTCTTGGAATCATACAATCCCATCTTTTAATTAAAAAGTCAGGTGACCATCAAATGCCTATAGATTGTAGTTTCATCACATGTAGGCTGTTCTGAACATGCAGTCTTTAGGGAATCTCAGTTTCAAGGCTTACGAAAGACCTTTCTCACCCATCACTTCAGTAACTCAAACTTGTTGCTTCCATTGAATTGGGAAAATGGTATGAAAGCATGAAGTGCTTATTAAGTTTAATGTTTTCATTCACCTAGTTTACTGCCTTCCCATCTGCCCTTTATTTGCAGAGGACTTAAAATAAGATAGAAGCTGAAGGAAATGCCATTATCCTGCTGTTGTCTACTTAGCCTTCATTAAGTAAGCTGGTGCACGGCTCACACTCATTCTCAAAACCAGCCCATCATCTAAAAGTATTTACATAAGACTCTTTGCATTATATACCAACCTCTGCAACACTAGTATTAACTACTGACATCTGCCAAGGCTGACTAGTAAGTGCTTTACAGTATCAATTCATCCTAAGCAAAAAGCATGTTTGAGTGCTGCAGTGCTCTTGTTAACGCCAATAAGAAGTATCAGGGCTCATATGACACCTAGCAGAAATTAGTACCCACATTCAAAGAAAAGCTTTTGTTATTTTCCAGAGTATTATGTGGACTTTATTGAGATGACTGCATCTGACACCTGCTGTAATATAAAAATGCAGCTATAATTAGCCAACTGATGCTCTCTGCAGTTTAGGTCGAATCCCTTCTGTGGGAATTATGCTTTAAAATATTCAGAACTCCAAGTGGCTCTCATTACATTTAATTTTTACTTAGAATTAGGTGGTCTAGAAAAAAAATTTAGGATTGTAATAGCCCCCCGCTGAATGCCACACAGCAACGTGAAAACCCATAGATTTTTTTCCAAATAAAAAAATGAGAACAGCAGACTACACTACAGCCTTCAATTGAAGTCTGGCTTTGCTTAATTGTACTTTTTGCACTCATCAGTCTCTCCTCTTCAGAGCAAGCTACAAAAATTGCCTGAATAGCCAAAGAAAAGTTTCCCACAGTCACTGGCCACAGAAAAACACCATTGTCCTTCCTCACAGTTTGATGGACAACATTTCTATAAATGGGTAGCCAGTCTGTCAATGGTACCCTTGCTGAAAAGGCAAAAGAAGAGAACAGATTCTGCCAATATCTGACAAAGCACGTTAACACATAATCAGGCATTCACTAGTCAGGCAGCTGCCCCTGGGACCTTCATAACACAGGTGCCTTTAAGCCATTTCCTATTCACAGATAAAGGAAACAAGCAGGAGATACCTGGGAAAGGAGCAGTCTATTGTGGCCTGTGAAATGTCCATCTTCTAGGCTGCCTGCCTAAAAACAGAAAGAACATAAAGGAAACTTCAGCCTGAACTGCTAAATTATAAAACAGCACAATTATCTCCAACTCCATAACTGTAATCTTTGTTTAAATAGTAATAATAATGAAAAAGAGTGGCAAAGGAGCACCGTGCCTTGTAAGAGGTACCTTCTTCATTCTTTTTCCTGCATCAAACCGAGCAAAAGATCTGTCATGTCCCCAAGGCCAACAACTAGAACAAAGCCAGCAGTGGTGGTCCCAGGACCATCACCTTCACCCACTGCATCTTCGGTGCCACTAAGAAGAGCGATCATTTTAGCAGTGAATAGGTCATGATAAGGCAACAGATAGCTTTATGCAAAAGAAAACATTTGTCTTTTGTGATGGTGCATAAACATGCCTATTTCATATTAAATGCCAAAATCTATAGCCCCAAGCAGGAACTCAGTTTACATTTAAGTAATCTAACTGATTTTTGTTGGTGATTTTAGTAGCACTGCCTGCGTGCTTAATGTTAAATGCATGAAAAAAACTTTATCAGATTCTGTAGAAGTTCCTGATGGAAGAACCTGATGGAAGCAATATCGAGAACAAGGCTTCGGGAGATGTATCACAAGCACTGGAATTGCCCTGATGTTGTTGGGAAGCTCCTGCAGGTGATGCGCTCTCTCTGAGAACATAAACTGCTGCAGTGCAGCACAAAGCACTTGCAGCAGAAGCCAGAATATGGCATGGTAAGAACAAGTAAGTATGGAAACATATATGCTTATAAATATCTAAAGGGTGGGTGTCAAGAGGATGGGGCTAGACTCTTTTCAGTGGTGCCCAACGACAGGACAAGGGGCAATGGGCACAAATTGGAACACAGGAAGTTCCACCTGAATATGAGGAAAAACTTCTTTACTGTGAGGGTGACAGGGCATTGGAACAGGCTGCCCAGAGAGGTTGTGGAGTCTCCTTCTCTGGAAATATTCAAAACCCGCCTGGACGCAGTCCTGTGCACCCTGCTCTAGGTGAACCTGCTCAAGCAGGGGGGTTGGACAAGATGATCTCCAGAGGTCCCTTCCAACCCCAACCATTCTGTGATTCTGTGAAAGCTCTTCTGTGCACTTCTTTATGAAACAGTGCTGATGCCTTGCCTTCTCCTCAAGCAAAAACATTCCAAAGAGCACAGTTACAATTATCATTCTCTAGCCAGATCTACTCTTTAATACAGGCTATATATATATACATATCAATTTAAAACAGGAAAGCTTCTGAGCTTCTGCAATAAAGTTATTCAAATGGAATTCATAGCCATAATGAAATTAAGCTGAAGCCCAGAATTAAAAATATTTAGGTAAAACACAGTATCATAAAATGTAAATTAAAACATATCTGTGATCCCCATTGTCTTTTTTTTTTGGTCAGTTTTGAGAGTTCCATGTACTACGAGGTTTCTTAGCACTGCCCATACCTGTGCAGCTGAGTTGGAGTTACACTTCTCAACATTTAAAAAGGACTGCTTGTTCTCTGTTGAATCAGCCTCAGGTCATTATCAAACTTACAACCTAGGCCCAGTCTTGCAAAGGCTTTTACACACAGGCTTAGCTTTATGCACATGAATAGTCCTTTAGAATTCATTAGAATGATTTGTGCACAAAGTAAGCAGGTGCATGACTAGCTTCACTGAAGGATTGGGACCCAACATGTCAAAGACTCCATATTCCCTGTTAACAAATGCCTCTTCTGCATTAGAAAAATACTGACAGTGTAAAGATGAGTGTGATCTTTTGTTTTGTCCATTTACTATAATACAATGGGGATCATTCAAATAACTTCATAGTAACTTCATATCGAAAAAGGGCATTATGTATTTACTCATACAGATGTAGAAGTTGAAGAATACTGCAGGTGGTATGAACACAGAGTGATAAATCCAGAAGAGCTTAAAGGATTTAGGTGCCTATCTTACATTGTAAGATGGATATATTAACCCCTTAAGGCTATTTTGACAGGCTCAACTCAACTACACAATATAGGCCCCTAATTTCAACTATCAGTCCATGAATCTCATATCTAAAGCAGATCTGGATCTGGTTCCTGAAGTCAGTGGAGGAGTCTGCTAGGATACTGAATGATTGATCGGACCAATAACAACAGATGTAGTCTATTAGATGATAACTGTCCAGCTACTGGGGTACAGAAATTTATAAGCTAAACTGCTGAAGGAGGAGGTAAATTATAATTTGAGCAACTTAACTGTCCCACAGAAAAGGCTAGGAAGAGTGTATGTTAAGAAAAGGACTTGGCTCCCAGCTAAGCTGTGTGAAAAGCTTGTAGATAGCACAGCTGAAGAACCCTATTTTAAATATTCCTAAGCATCCAACACTATTATTTCTTTTAAAATAATAGTCAAATTATACTAATAAAGATGCAAGATACAGCTTTTAGAATGAGGCACTCAGCAATCAAGGAATCCCAAAAGTTAAAGTTTCTCTGAAGTAAATGTGCTATATTCCTGTTTCCCTGTTAAATATAGATTTTCAAGTATCCCATTAAACCTGAGTTAAATATATAATATGTGCAGCACGTACATATTAATGCAGTGGAAAATTATTAATTTTTATACTATCTTCAGGTATGAGTGCTTAATTTCACAATGCTTGTGTCAATTTACTGACAGTTTACAGACAAGGGAAACACTGAGCACAGACACCTACTCTGCGAGACACCTTGTACATTTTCATGTGATGATAGTCTCAAAAGGAAATTATAGAAAGGTTTACAATCAAACCTTTCAAAGTCACCATAGAAGTTTAAAATTTGTGAACACAGAATAATTATAATAATAGTTCACTGACTTCTAAGAAGAGGTGTTGGGCCTTGCAGAAGTCAGTTCTTGATCCCAAATTATATAACTGAACTGAAGAATTTTGTAGAGAGGATGCTAATTGTATTTGCAGACAGCAGCAAGAAAGAGAGGGCAGGCAGGAAGATAAAACCGAAACATTGTGTAAAATTACTAAACAAAGACATGAACAATAATGACCAAAGTCAAGCAAAGCATAGAGCAGTATTAGGAAATCTCAAGGGTAAAAAAATTGCTGGATTCAGACCGGAAGGGCCATGTGCGTGTCAGGGTAAGGACACTAAACAGGAAGCGGGTAACAGCCTCATGAAGATTTTGCATTTTGTTAGGAATGATAAAATTACTGCAAGATATTAATATACTGGGGTTTTTTCTTTAAATGCAAATACATCACAGCTGTATTTTCCACAGGACATTTCATACAAATCCCATTCCAATTCTGTCTGAACAGGGCTTTTTAAATTTTGGTAGAGTGAGAGAAACATCAAAAGGTCAGCAAAGACATTTGCTTTGAAGGAATGCTGCTCCTATTAGATAATTAGATTTGCAATTTAAAGCCTTTATTTGATGAAGTTAATAAGCACATGGCTACATTTTAGCGAAGCAGGTTGAGTTTTTTCAGCTGGGGTAGTGCTTAAAATTAGGCACCAGGTTAAGCATCTTGTTGAACCAGGACCCATAACCTTGGTTGGAGTGATGCCTTTTCCTGGGTACCCAGGTAGCAACAGAAGTGAAGTGCTCTTCTTCTGAAATTAATGCTTGGAAAAATAAATAAAAACTTTTATTCTGGAGGGGACTTTGTTATGTCTTGTTCTATTTTAATCCAATGGATAGGATACTATAAATTTTCTATTTATAACCTGAGATAATTTAGAGCAGCACTGATAATCTGAATATTAAGGAAAACTAGACTTACAGCAGCCAGTGCCAAGCTGCACCACTTGCCTGGGGCTCTGGGCAGAATTCAGGGTGTTGTTTTTATCTTTGAAGCTCCAAATGATTTCAGTTTAAATTTTTTTCTGAAGTGTTGTCTCTTTTGCCTTTCCATGCGCTACAGCTGACATAAGCAGAAGTACACAGCATGAGCTTTTCAATTCAGGAGAAAAATCTGCTTATACATTACACAGGCTCCTTAGCTCAGCACTTCACTCTTTAGCACAACAAACCTCAACCACTGGTACATTCTGCAAAGCACCCACCTTTCTCTGGGTGTTAGTTAGGGACAAAATTAAGTGTGAGTTCAGAAATTATGTTAATGTAATATTCAGCAGAAGAAATAGTGCTAGTAATAACGACAGCAGTGACCAGCAAACACAAGTTGTGTCAATTTATTAAACTTTACTGTGATTTTAAAGTGCTTAAAGGCACCTAGAGTTCGAAAGAAGTGCATCTCTATCATTTTACGAACCAAATAAAAAGGAGCAATAGTCCAAAACCAAAATAATTTCAAAATCATTTTCACTCAAACAACTATATTTGCTATCGAAGAACTTAGTGGGTTTGTGTTTATATTTTTCAAGGTGGTTTTGGTGGGTGAGGCTTTTTTACACCTCAGAGATCCATTTCAGGAAAAAAGCTGCAGAGGATTTAATCTTATCATGATAACTCTATCCCTGAATTTTGAAAGCAGTTCCAGATTATTCCCTCCCTTGGTAGTCACACCATTAAAATATCTGAAAACGGCCATTACTGCCAAGTTACACATATTTAAATATTCTGATCCCTCTTTCTAAACTAGTGTCTCTATCTCCGGCAATCCACTTCTTGCCAGTTTTCTACAAATTCCCTCCAAATTACCAGTATCTTTCCAGCAATGAGAGCTTCCAATATTTTATTGTTTCACCAGCTTTAGTGAGCATGCCATGTAATTTCATCTGTCTTTATGGGAGGCCTGGATTTACTGTGGCCAGCTTTACTGCCAGAGACGATTGCAAGTGTATTCATTTGTACTGTGCACTACATGCAGGGAGCATATAATCATCTTTTGGAACCATTCTGCTCTGGTCTGTCTCTTCCATTAGATATGAATGTTTAACAGAGTCTGTCTTAGCTGTATTTGCTCATGTTTTTCCTTACTCTCATTTTCTCACATGCTCTCATTTTTCTAATCTCTTAAATCACTTTGGATTTTTTCTGGTCTGTTCATGCTTGCATAATGCATTACATAATTTAATCTGTGAAATTTCAGATGATACCAAATTTACTCAGATAGCAGCTGCAACACGGATCAAGGCCTTCTGAGACAGTGAAAAGTAGGAAGAAAATCGTGCCCTCTTTACCAATAGGAATCATCACTGTTTCTCTAAGAGAAGACATTTGCCATCATCAGGAAGAAGGCTAAGATCCAGCCTTTTCTTAGTAAATAATGGGTGGACATCAACAACTCTACAGACTACTTCATGGTCTTATGCCTACTTTTCTTGTAATGATCACTGACGAAATAACATCCACCCTCTCTTGATATCCTCCACGTTCATTCATTGTCCCTTATATTTCCATGTATATGACGGCCTAACCTCCAGTATCTTTCTTTATGTGCTTTATGTGCTTATCTCTTTATTTTTCATTTGAAATGTTTTGTACCCCAAAACAACCTCTTGCTAGAGATAAAAATAACATGCCCAAAACCAAAGGAAAGATCTCAGGTCTCTCAACTAATAAAGCTACATCTTGCCATTGCTAAAGTAAGCATATACCTGCTCCATCATTCCAGGAAGGCTGCATTTTTCAGAAGTGGAATTTATCAGGTAGCTGAGCAGTTAAAACTTGGTTCCAATGTCTGGACTTGATCTATCTTTGCAGGTCATTGGAGATTGTCAGGGCAAATTGCCTCCTCTGACACTGAGAAGGAACAGTCAATGCCAGGGTGTTACATCTGTGCTCCATATTTTGTTCTGGCCAGGAAATTACTTCCATGTTTATTCAGTGTTATAGTGCTGGTGCGGGAAGGGGAAAGGAAATTGTATTTTCCTTTATTCTTGAAAGCTTCATGGTTTGATACAAATGAGATGATTACATTTTGCAGAGTTGCTTCAGCTGCCTGTCCAGAGATAAAACCGCAAGAGGCAGGGCAGGCTGAAGCAGCAAGTCCTTGACAGTGCGCTGGAATTAGCATTGTTGGACAGAACTGCAAAATAAAATTTCACAATCTTTCTTACCATTCATAACTGACTACCATGTTCTGCATATGTGTTCAAGATGTTGTCATTTGACAAAAACAATATCTTTGCAGGAATTAAGTAATTTTCTCTACATTTCAGAGCTTCCAAATCAGGAACACATTTTGCAGTAAGCATTTCTGAATCCAAAGAGTGGTTCTCATCTTCTGAATCCAGCCAAGTGCCATCTAGCTCACCTTAGATAAGATATTCTTGCAAAATGCAGCTCTCCATGTATTTGTAATCATTAGCACTGAAGTCCTTTTTGGAACTAATTTTCCTCTGGAACTGAGCAGGACTTTCTCTACTTAAGTCTCCTCAGATATTTAAGTTGGTTGCTGAATGGCGACACAGAATACTATGTCTTCAGTTTAGTGGGATTTATTTTCACTAAATTAAGGTTTTATCTGGATACGTTAGAGAGGAATGCCTTTAAATTACCCCCGAAAATATCAGTCAAATAAATTAATCTGCCTTTCTAACATTTTTATTTAAGAATGCTTTACCATTTGTATATACAACAGCACTCACCATTTCCCAATGGAATAAAAAATACTGGGGGCAGGGAGCAGGAAGAGTTATGAAGGTTAAAAGATTAGGGTACCAACGGAAACATCACGTAGAGAATCTTTGTCAGTATTCCTGCTGTCCTAGGAAAGAAATCAAGTAGACTGCCTTACAGGAAATACAGTCTTGCAAGCCCCATAATCAGAGTAGTCTGACAAACTTGCTCCTTGTGGTGCGATGAAAAAACAACCTTGCTGTAACCAGAAGAGTCAAGGCTTTGAAGAGAAGCACATATGAACATAAAAAAGTGAAGGTATAACCAGAAAAGCACAGCTGAAACAAGTCCAATAATCTGATAGACTTAAATATTAATACACGTTTTCCTTCCCTCCATGAATGAGCACTCAGTGGAGGCATTCCTGTAAGCATGCCTGCCATGTGCCCATGCTGACAGCTTCGTGGAGACTGCTGAAGGACAGGCAAGAGCCAGGAGGCAAAGAAAAGGGTGAGGGGGCAAGGTGACCTCGCAGGGAGAGGACGCCGCACAGGAGCTGCTGCAGTCCGCGGTTCGTAAGCCTGGTGGTACCAAAGGTGCCAAAGCAGCACACAGAGGCGGGCCTACACCCCTGGGCGAACACACTGTGGCTCTGTGACCACTGAGGCGGTCTTTTACCTGATAGCTGAAATGGACCTGAGCTGAGAAAAGCTTCAGGGTCCCAGAGCGGTCTGAGAAAGGAGGAAAAGTCAAGGTGTTTCCTCAGGTTTAGGAAATAGGGCTGCTTGCCACGCTGGAGAGGCAGGTACTGCAGGAGAGAGTCCTCCACACACCACAGCATGGAAACCCCGGGGGCCAGAGGAGGACGGGCAGAGCCTGGCCAGGACAGCCAGGCCCGAGGCTGCCTCCCCACCCCGGGCCCTGCTGCCACAGCCGAGAAGCTGCCCCGAGCCGCCGCTCCTACGCGTCGGGGCGGAGCGGTCCCCAGTCGAGGAGGGCGGCCAGGCTCAGGAGCCGGGGGAACCC
>WAAD01016973.1:188738-204580 GCA_013389945.1 Fregata magnificens | reverse complement strand
TCGGGGCCCGGGCAGGGCGTGCTCCTGCTTCCTCTCCCCGGCCTGCGGGGCCCTTCTGGGCTCCAGCGATAAAGTACGGCGCCGGAGAGAGAAGAAGCCTGCCACAAGCAAGGGAGCGGCCTCGCTTCTGGCGGTTGTTCAGGCCTGCCCGCGGGAGCGGTGAAACTCCTGTCAGGGCTGGGGGCTGGCGGTGCCGACCGCACCCCTCCTGGCGTGGGCAGCCCCGGGGTGCGTGGCCTGCTGTGCAGCTCATAGCCGTGGCCGTGCCTTTGCCTCCGAGTGACGGGACGTCTCGTGTCACTTTGTCGCTTGACGGGTGATCTCTCCCGTGAGAAACTGTAGTCTGTCTAATTGCTGTAGCTTAACAATTAATGATTCTGAATTGAAAAGCTACTAAAAGATTACCTTAAAGCAAAATAAGTGATCGGGAGCTTGAAGTTAGCCTTGCCTTGGTAATAACATACTATGAAACACACAGCGCGTCTCAGTGGGTCAGAATTTTTAAAGCAGCTTTATGCTGTGGTCCTTACGTTGAAACACCTGCTTTAGGTTTAGTGATGGCTATGAACTATTTGACAGATATTACGGTAGTGGTGGGAGGCCCTTATCAGGAGAAGGCTTTAGTAACAACTTAATTATTATCATAAATAATTTACAGATTAATTCCTTTTCCACTGTGGAAGCATATATGTAGTTCTGTGAAGGCAGTAGAAGCACACTCTCGCTTCTGAAATTAGCAGTTTGAAGGTTTGGGCCAGACGATGAGTGATATCTGTGGGAGATAACATAACTTAATATATGTTTATATTACAAAAATACTCAGAAATGGCCTCTGTTAGATACAGAGGCAGTTTAGTAGTAGCTGCTGACCTGAAATTACTTTTTAGAGCATTTCACCTCTCATCTGAATAGAATTGTGTATTATATTTGCTTCTCACCTCAAAGTCTGCTAGTACTTGTCTCTGTTTTCAAACAAAAGTAATCCAGAATTAACGGCCTGAAAATTCAGGCGCTGACCAGTTTTCCTATCTCTAAAGTGATTAAAAACTACCCTAGCTTTTGAACATGAGTGCAGTGCTAAACAACTTGATGATCATACACCGCTGATTCATAGGATTACTGAGACAGGAAAACTGTCTGTGTATTGAGGACGAAATATCCCATAATTGTTCCTGGTGAAAATTCTAAATATAATCAATGAAGAACTACTGACTGTCACTTTATCCAGATGCGATACTGTCATTCATACTATTTTCTTACAGTGTTAACATGAGTGAAAAGTTGAACTCTTGTATTTATGAAAAACACAAAGAAGAACAAAGGAAAAGTTTTTGAAGCTCTTAACTAGGGTACTCATCACAAGTTTAATGAATTGTTTTCAAAACTACATTAAACACTCCAGTTTATATCTCTTTTTCAGTAGCTTACTTGTTCTCCAAAGTTTGCTCTATGTATAGCATGTCACTGGAGAGAGCTTAGTGATTTTTAACAATATTTGGGCGTGCACGGACAATTGCAAGAGATCAGTTTAGAGTTGCTACATCCCTTCAGTAGAGTTACAGTAGTTATGGTGCAGAGTAAAATTGTCTTCATTGGCATTTGGAGTGTATTCTTTCCATGACAACAAACCCATTTTACTGTGCACTGCACTGAACTATGAGTAGGGGTTGGGTTGCTCCATCTGGTTCCTCCAACAGGAGTATATCTGGCACAGGAATCTTACTAGAGCAATCACTTGCAGTACAGTGACTAGGAGGACATCTGGGGATAACAACTCTAAAAACATACAACTGTTCATGAAAGGTTCTTTAAACCCCAAGTGACAGTCAGTGTCTTTCATAAAACAATTTCAAAGGGCTGAAATGACTTATGATCCTGTAAATTGCTACAGAATAGGCTGTGGACTTGTAAATATGCAAAGGCTTTGAAGTTACCAAATCACAGAATTTATAGGCCTGCTTGTCACCGTTCTTGTAGGTAGAAGGATGTGAAACACTGAGAAAACTAATTCTGTTGTACTAGAAACATGTTTGGATGCAGGAGGGGCTATTCTTTACTTGTATTTAAAAACAGTGTCTATGAGTTTAAAATATCACTAACCTCTTAGTTATTCTAAGTCAGAAGCTCTATTGTTTTTGTGCCTTGAACCACCTGGACAGGAGTCACATGCTATGATATGAAAGACACATCAGGTGATTCTTTTTGAAAAAGGAGGCTTATGAGGAAATTGCAGTAGGACTCCTATTTTGTTTCATTACGATGACTTGCATCTATGCCTTTTTTACCCTGTCAGTGGACTGTAATGTAGCGTATAGCAGATGTTACTCTAGAAACTTTGGGAAGAAATACGTGCTTCAGATGATCACGTGCACAGGGGCTTAATTCTTAAAGTAGAGTTTTATTCTTACTAAATTCTAAATACATTCTTGATTTTGTAAGGTGTTCAAAACTAGTATTTCCTAAAACATTACTTTTCCTACATCCTATGTAGTTTAAGTACTAAACAGGAATAGCCATTTGTGTGAAAATTATCGAAAATACATTATATATCTAGTCAGACCATCTCCTTTGCTATGTAACTTGGAATCTGACACTGGATTTAAGAAGGCTGTTCTTTGGCTAAAGAAGGAAGGCTCAGACTTATAGTACTTTACATACAAAATTGTGATAATGCTGGGGTTTAAAGCTAATGTAGGACAACTTAGTATCCACTGCTTTGCCTTCAGAGTGATGGAGGTATTCTTGTGTTTAGGTCTCATTGTTTCCTCATACGCTATGTGGTGGATTCAGGAAACAAGTGCATATGCATTCTGTGTTCTTGTCCATAATACTTGATGCCGTTAGAATCTTTAGACCATATGTTAAAGGTCACTTTTGTCATCTGCATGAGGTCTCTTTCTTTTTTCCTTTTTTTTTTTTTCCTTAATGGAAGGAGTGAGATGTAGACATACAAATATGCATATGACTTGGGAATTCTGTGTCTCAAACAGAGTACCTGTAGGTCCTCTTGATTTTAAACAAGAGTTTTATCTGTATTTAGAATTCGGGGATCACTTACGGGTTGTTTGGTTGGAGAACAACCTCCTTGGCTTTGGGAAATGAAAGTGCTTGTTACTTCAAGATGTTGAAAAGAGTTTTAGTGTAACAGAAATGGCAAAGGTGGGTGTGAAAGCATGTAGTTCATTAGTGATTATTAATCAGCTTTGTATTAGAAAGTGAAAGTTTACTTTTAGCTTATAGAAGATACAGAGTTCCTTTAAATAAAACTTCAGATTCACTATGTGTGTTTCTCTTTATTGCTTTGGGAGTTAAATATTGCGATTCCTTGGCAAAGAGAATAGATTATGGCAATTGTGATTTTGATCTGAATGCATATAAAGGGAAATAGTGTGATTTGGAAATGGGTTTGATAGTGGTGCTGTGTAGTCTAGAGTTTGTTTAACCTCAAGATTTTTTAAAGATTTATTTTTTTCAACACTTATTTTTAATATAAAGCCTCCTTTGGATTAGCAGCAAGTAAAAATTTCAAGAATGTGGCATCATGCAGTATCAAGACCTTGGTCATACAGACATAGATAGCCTTGCAAATCTCAGAATAAAATAGATGAGCTTACAGGACACTGCCATCCTGGATGCATGTTTCTTCCTACTGGTGGTTCTATTGTCTGTTAAAAGAAAAGATTTGAGCGATTAACATGAACAGTATGTTTTTGTACGATAGTTAATTAAATTGCCAATTGACTAAAGATCAAATTAATACAATGAAAGTGTGATGAGATAGTAAGGAATTTTTAATTTTTGAATATAGTCTACAAATACTAGCTTACTTTGATCATGACAGCTGCTTGAATTATAATTCATGTCAAACCTCTCCAATGTCCTCATATAAAAATGGGGTTGGTATGAGATTGAGCATAATTGTTGTCCTGTAGAAGTCTTGTATACTTTTGTGACATTAATACAACATAATTTTTTGTTGTGTTTGTTTTGCCCTCTTGAAGCTTAACCTTGGAGACGATATTGTGAAAGTTGTAATCGATTGGAGCAAGCTTCAAAGCACATCAGCACTTCAGCCAACATTGCTCTTTAGTGCACTTCAGCAGCATATTTTATGTTTGCAGGTAAATATTTCATTGGACACATTCCACTTGACAAAAGTGATCAACAACTGAATGTAGTTACATTATCTAAACTGTAAAATTTCAGTTGTTTTGATCTTATATTGCTATGTCCAACAAAAAAGAATGCAAAGGTATTATACGCTTGGGATTCCACTATGCTTCCATAGGTACTCACAGATTTTTCCGATGAGTGGTGGGAATAGCCACTGTAGGTGAGCAGGCTGAATAAATGCAGCCTCATTGATTTCTAGACTTGCATTGTAAATGTGATACATTTCCATCTATGGTGGGTTATAATTAAGCAATAAGACACGGCAGGTGTGTGTCATGCTATGATAATGATTCCATGCGTTGGGTGAGTTTTGAGGCTCATGGAGTGCTTTCAGTGGTTCAAGAAGTGGCATTATCCCAGCATGACACATCCTGGAGTGTCTTACTGCAATTAAATATATTTTCCAGCGTAGGGTTTTTTTTTTAAAAGAGTAATTTCTTTGACATTAATGTCTCATCTTGCCAAGTAGCCAGTCACCATTACTGTCATTTCTTTTAACTATTTGAAACTTTCCAACCCTGCCAAAAGTACGTGTAATTTAGTTGCATGGCAGGGAGGGTGAGCAGTTTGTCAGTTGGTAACTGAACAGTGTTTTGACCTTGATAGTTCATCTGTAAAAGGTGGGGATTTGAATACCAGTTTTTTGCTTCAGCTAGTCAATGAATTATTTTGAGTGTGTAGTACTGTGAGGGTGAAAAAGGAAATTCCTGTATTTGCTTGTCCGTAGGTAAAAGAAAGGCCCTTTATGTTTTCCAGACATCCACCAAATCTTTGGTGTGATAAACAAAAAGAGAAAATATGCAAGACAAAAGCAAGTAAAAATTACATCCAACTGTAAGAACACTGCAAGTAGGAATTTGATTCCATTTCAGGAAATGTGACTGGTAAAAATCATGTTGTCTTTAAAAAAAAAAAAAAATTTCTAGAGGGAAAATAAGCAGTGAAATTCAGACTAGATGAAACTGATAAAAATGAAAGAAGGGGGTGTGACATATATACACTGAGGTTTTATTATTACATCTTGTGTAAGAGTTATTGCAGTAGAATAATAAGCATTTATTTTTACTGCTACAAATGTCAGTGCATTCTCTCATTTAATTTCATGACCTAAGTAGATAATCAACCGTGTCAAGAAAAGCATGTGTTCAGGATAACGCCTATATATTTCATGTCCGTGTTCTCTCATTCACTTGGGCAACTGCAATTTCAAGTGGAGAATGTAGTGCTGTGGTGATAAAGTAAAGGCTTTACAATGTGAAAGCATTGGCTTTCGTGTTAAGGAGGGAAAAATACTAAGCCTTACTGTTCTGAGTAGGCATTTGAATGACATGTTAATTAAGTGGCATTGGTGCCAACGATTGAAACTTTGATTTAGCTAGTAACAGATGAGTAGCAGGCAGATTTTCGCAGAA
The DNA here is from genome assembly GCA_013389945.1 of Fregata magnificens. NCBI lineage: Eukaryota > Metazoa > Chordata > Aves > Suliformes > Fregatidae > Fregata > Fregata magnificens. The sequence continues at coordinate 198,995 of WAAD01016973.1, read as the reverse complement.
ATTTGGGAGTTTTCCTATACAAACCTCTAAAAGGCACAGGTCAAAAAGGCCAGAATCATGGTGTGCACAGTATTGGGAACTATAGCACTTTTTTCCCCTTTTTTTTTTTTTTTTTAATTTTATTTTATTACTGTGTTCCATCAGAGGCAGATGTTGTAATTCCTAAAATTATTTCAGTTGGTCTGTTTTAGAAATTGTAGTAGTACTTGGCCTTTTGCTTTTTGTTTTGGGGATTTTTGGCGCTTTTTTTTTTTTAGCCCTAACATACTGTTTTCTTCAGCCTCTTTTAGAAAAACTCCAGTCATTGATTAAAGATGAAAATATAGGCCATGTTGAACCTGCAGGTAAAACAGAAGGCCAAACTTGTGAAACAAGTTTAGATGTTTATGATGGTAACTGTCAGACTGAAGAAAAGTATGCAAGTTATGACTTGGGAGATCTGAAGGATGCTCATATTAATTTTGATCCAGAGGTGGTCCAAATAAAAGCTGGAAAAGCAGAAGTAAGTGATTTACCTAACCTTAAAAAAAAAAAGAAAAAGACCTTTCTAAATTTTAAATTTAAAAAATGAAATAGATATATGCCATCATGTTTGTTACCTGCAGATTGACAGGCGGATATCAGCCTTCATCGAGAGGAAACAAGCTGAGATCAATGAAAATAATGTCAGGGAATTTTGCAATGTTATTGATTGTAATCAAGGTAACTGGCTAGCCAGACTTTAATCTTCATAGCAATTTAAGTTGGTTTTTTAATTTTTTTATTTTTCAAAAGCACTATTCTATATTTAAAACAGAACTTTATTTTAAGAGTAACTTTGTTTTAAAGTTAAGAACTTGCATGTGCACTCCAGATGTTGTCAGATAGACAAAAAAGAAAGTAGTCAGTGGATGACAATGTTTAATGCTTCCCATACAGAAAGATTATAGTTATTACTGTGTTCGTTTTAAGAACTGCAATCTTAAATCAGATGATTTTGTAGTTATTGTTCCCAATGTTTTAGCTAGATGTTCCTTCCACAGTCAACGAATTGCAATTCAGAAATGTCTTGTGAATTGCATATTCAAATTGAAGTTAATTTAATGCTAGTTAAATTACAAAGAAGTATTTTTTGCAATCAATTTGAATTGCTAGCTACTTAGAATATCTTTTTCCTTTCAATGTGACTCATGCTATTGGTGTTTTTAATGCACCAACTGGCACAATTGGCTGTATCTATAACCAAACAATCTTAAATCTACCTGGTAGGCTGGATCCCAAATGTGTCTTAAAAGTGAAGATACTTTATATACATAAGTATTATGGAGACATTTTCTAAGTACCTGTGAGCCCAGATGTGCATTGTCTCTGTGATGTACTTATGCTTTCAGACATCAAAGCTTATTGTTCCATAAGCTCTATAGGAAGAGAGTTTAACTCCTTGAATATTAGTTGGAATGAAAATGACATCTGAAGTCTAGTAGAATATGCTAGATAGTAAAATACTGATTCCTAAAATTGTTAATTGCGTACAGAAGAAATGATGATAAGACCTTCCTTTGTAAGTTCAGGCATAATAAAATATGTGTAAAGCTTTGGTGTCTATGAACAGAGATTAAAATATAAACATCAGAATAAACTAAGATGGTCTGTACTGTAGGTTTTTATGGTTAAACAAATTAAAGAAGTCACAGGCATCAGAATAAATGCAGGAAGGTGAGAAAAGAATGCTGATGAGTAAACTAGAGCAGTCTAAAAAGGAGAACAGTTTCAAAAAAGGACATAAACAGAATAACAGTGGTAGGCAGGGAAAAAACTTCTGTACAGGAAGAAAAAGATAAGCTACAGAGAAACACAGTGAAAAGTAAGAACCAAATAAACTGTAAATTGGAAGAAGTTTGGTCCTGGTCCAATAAACTTTTATATACATGTGTGCATACATTTATATAAGTGACTTATCCAACTAAAACCAGTAGGTCCATGCAAGTGTGTGAAACTATTAATGAGCAAGTGTTTGTAGAAGGAATGAAGTATTTCTGAGGGGTTTTATTGTATGAAAAATTTTCAATTTGTTAAAAGCCTCGAAGCTGATGATGGTTAGAATATTTTAAATTATAAATACATAATTAGAACCTCACTTTCTTCCTTATTATTATTTACTTAGAAAATAGCTGTGCCAGAACAGATGCAATTTTCACACCCTATCCTGGATTTAAAAGCCATATAAAGGGTAAGCAACTATTTTAATACCCACTTATTAAGAGTGTTCAGATAGAACAGCACTGATGAATTTTTAACTTAAAAACTTTTTATAGAATGCTCAAAAAATGCAAACTTAACATATCGATTTTTGACTCTAGTGAATACTTCTACATTTTCACTTACTTCTCCAAGGTTTTCTATCCCATAACTGCTTCATTAAGCTGATGGTTATGCACAAAGACCAAAACAGAGTAGCCTATTTTCATTGTCTGAAAGGAAAGATGCAAAAGGTAAAGCAGGATAGAGAAGCTGAGTAATTCTTAGCTTTTCTTCTAAGGTGAAGCCAGCAGTCCAGTTAAGGAATTGAAATCAAATAAAATTATCTGCTATTTTTCATTAGTCAGTGTAAGTATATTGAACTAGAAAATAGTTTTGGGACACAGTCCGAGTTCTGAGACATAGATTTATGGGAAGTGACAAGCTGGGAAACAAGCTTACCACTGCACTACCTTTTGGAAAGGAGTAAATAGTGTAGAAATGATTGTCCAACAGAAGTTATGTATAAAAGGTTGCTTGTCCATCTACTGCTCTCTAGGTGTACACAAGTTACTCTGTATTTAAAAACAAACAAATAAAATCTGCAAAATGAGAATGAAAGTAACCCTCTCTTCCATTTTTGAGAGTGGTAGTATTCAGTTATCCACTTGATACTGGTTCTAGAAACCAATTCATTATTTTGAATTCTAGAATTCAGAATAATACTGGAAGCACAATGATAGGTATAAGCATTAAAAGGTCTGGTGAGCTAAGAAGGAGATGGGGAAGTGAGTTTGAGTTTAGAATCTTTCACTAGGAACCCCTTTCAGTAGTCACTTTTTTAAACTGAGTGCTAGTTTGTAACTTGGATGGTAGCATATTACAGGAAAAAAGAAGAGTTTGCACTTCAAGTAACTAAAACTCGAACAGTTCCTAACTGAAACGTGAATAACACTTAGAAAGGAATTGGAAGTAAAACCAGCATCAACTGAAGCAAGAATATAACGTGGCCTTCCTGAAGTGCTGAGTAAGGTGTGTGCTTCAGTGTCTAGAGTTGCCAACATAATCTTTAAGTCTGCAGTACACTGTAGTAGTCCTATCAGGAAGGAGTTGAGAAATGACTGTGATTTAAAGAGAAGTGACCGAAATCTTCTGATGAAGACATGGTTCAGCAAGGGGAAAAGATAGACCCAGAGGCAGCTGAAGGGTCATTAAAACGGTTACCCAAATAACAAAAACTAGAAGAGAACTTCCTTGCTGAGATTTGTAGCGGTTCTTCTAGTTGAATACCTCCCCTCATCTTCATGTATTTATGATGCTTCCTGTAATATTAGGTATGGCCGCCTCTTTCCATTCACAACAGCTCAAATGTGCAACTGCTGACATAGATATTGGGTTTTCTGTTGTTTATCAGCAGCTGATGACAAATTCTTGATACTGCCATTCTACATGAATGTATAAGTAATTCTTTTACTTTGCATATGTAAAGTCCTAGGTTTTTGTTTAGTTACTCATGCAAAAGTAGGAAAATACTTTTACTTGAACCTTTGATCTTAATGTGTGTGGGACCCTTCACATAAGAGACTGGTGTGAAATTGATTTAACACAAGTTTTCATATTTTAATGTTTTGATTGTTTTAGTTAGATGTACTTTGTGTTTCATGTGCATACATGTTAAATTTGTGTTCTCTTTACCTAGTTTCTAGGGTAGTAAATACATATGGGCCTCAGACTAGATCTGAAGGAGCACATGGGTCCAGTCACAAAGCCAGTGTACCCATTCATGATTGTGGAAACCAAGCTGTTGAGGAGAGACTGCAAAACATTGAAGCACACTTACGGTTACAAACAGGTTTGTATCATGTTTTAATTTTGATATCAGTGTGCCAGTTTGTACTACAGTTATCATTACTGTAGTAAAACTGAGCAAGTCTATTAAAACTGAGATTGTAAAAACAGTGGATAGATCTACTGAAGGGTTTAGTCACCCCAAGTACTACAATCTAATGTTTAGCTTCTTATGCTGAAAATGGAACGCAGATTTATGCCTGATTAGGATGCTGAGTTAGTAAACCTATACTTCATGTGGTGGCAAACAAGAGGGAGGCACTTCAGAATGGGATTTAAACCAATCTGGAATATTTGGAGATAGGGGTTCTCCATAGCCAGTGGAGTCCTTCTGCCTTGACCCACTGAACAGGAAAAGTAGTCCTGCTTCGTGGACACCTTGTGGGCTGAGGATAGGATGAACCCAAAAGACAACCTGAAACCTTTTCCTAAAGGTGGGTGACTCTTGAAATACAGTTAGGTAAGAAGCTTATTTCCCAGAATGTGGGAAGCTCATTGTCAATACTTCCCTTTAGCCATGCAAACATGAGTCCACACCTTTCACTAAAATAAATGCTATAGCCACCAGGCTACTGACTTTTTTTAAGTAGTTGTTTTCCTCACCTCAGCCCCAGTTTTCTAGAATACAAATCAATGAGGCACTTACCAAGGAGGAATCTGTATTTTTCCTGAAAAATGTTTTCAAAACAGAAGCCCAGATCCTCATCTATAAAGTGAATGTTCTAAGCATCACACTGCAGACACACACTGACTTTTTTTTGTCTTCTGAATACTGAATAGATGCCAGTACATTCTCTAAGAATATGGTGAACATTGACTAGATTATTAGATTCTGTGAATGCATACTGGATTAAAGTCCTCTGGCAGTAAGGAGAGTAGAATACTCCTAGATACTCTTCAGGCAAAAGTCAGAGCTTNGAAAGAAAACAAAACAAAACACAAAAAAACCCAGGTAATACACCTGCTCACCACCCGCCGACTGACACCCAGCCAGTCCCCGAGCAGTGGGTCCCCCCGGCCAGCTCCCTGCCAGTAATATACTGAGCATGACGTTATATGGTATGGAATAGTCCTTTGGCCAGTTTGGATCAACAATTTTAGCTGTGTCCCCTCCCCTTCCAGCTTCTTGTACACCTGGTAGAGCATGGGAGGCTAGAAAAGTCCTTGACTAGTGTAAGCACTGCTTAGCAACAACTAAAACATCTCTGCATTATCAACACTGTTTTCAGCACAAATCTAAAACATAGCCCCATACTAGCTACTATAAAGAGAATTAACTCTATCCCAGCCAAAACCAGCACAACGCTTAGCTGTATTAGCTGTCTGAAAAATAAGGTGGTTTTTGTGCATGGAAATAGAATTTACAAGTGGCTGGCCAGCATTAAGGTTACAACATGTAGTAGCTTTGGAGTTTATGCATATCAGAAATAATGATTGGGGGTAGCTAAGGAGGAGCCCTTGCTTCCAGGTTGTGCCTATAATAGGTGACATAATTTTGTTTGAAAGAACAGGTCAGCTAAACTACGGTATAGGGGAAGAGGATGAAAGTGTGCAATTCCAGCTCAACTCCTGTCCAAATCAGCATTCCTGGCAAAGGTCTCAAGATCATTTGTTACTTACCCCAGCAGCTGTGCAAAAAGTATTCACCTGAGCAGGTAACTTGCCTCAGCTACCTGCTCACCAGTTTTTGTTTCTGATGACTGAAAGAGTTGTTCTTGACTCACCTGCTGTTTTTCAGAACAGCTTCTTCTAGTGCTAGTACTGCTTTTTTCCCTTTACGTTAAGAGACAGCAGTATTAAGAAGAGTGAGAGGTTAGCCAATTTAATTAGTAGCTGCTGAGTGATGAGTAGAGAGCAGAACTGAAGGAGGGATGCTACCTGCAAAATTGTCTGTCTGAAGTGAGGAAATAGATGAATGGCAAAAAACCCCATTAGTGCTTATTTCAGTAGCTCGTAGAATAGAATTGTCTTACCTAACAGACCTAGAAATAAATGGAAATGTGTGGCAAGAGAAGTAGTAAAATCTTGCTAAGGCCTTGGTTGTCACTACCGTTCAGAATCAGACTATCATTTTAATTGCGATAGCCAATAGTTAGTTGTGATAAACAGTGATTTTGGTTTGTAGAATACTATGTAGCATAAATAAAATGCTTTCTAAGGCAGATCTTTTGATCAGTTCTGTTCTTACATGGGAAAATAAGCCCAAGCTGCTGTAGTATAGCTGCAAACAGCAAATGGGTTGAGGTGGGTTTTTTTGTTGCTGTTGTTTTTGTGGTGTTTGTGGGTTTTGTTGGGTTTTTTTCGTTTTGGGCTTTTTGGGGCAGGGTTGTTTGGTTGGTTTTCTTCCAAAGCTCTGTTATTCCATTCCACACACACATTTCCTACCCCTGCTTCTCCCATCTATGGCCAGGCAAATGCTGTTCTTTGTCAAGCACAACTTATAGCTGTGCTCTAACCTCTGATGCTCCATGGAGATAGGTTTCCTTCAGAACAATCTTAGGTATCAATGCTGAATTCATGTGTGGTCTGCCATCCCATCTGCTCCCTTCTGATGCTGCTGTCAGTTTTGAAGTGGTAACATTTGGTGTGTGACCAATGAGTGTAAGAGTGGTCATTAGTTGTTCCAGGGACCTTGCCAGACATATTTCAACCACCTGCATAAAGTTGTTTATTGCCTTCACTGACTGCACTAGCTTATCAATCAGGTTTTACCCTGAATCATATTAATTACCCTTCCTTTTTGTTATCCCATCCACTCATTTTACTTCAGCTACTGGTTGATAGCTGGACTCAAAGAATTCACCTGTAAAATTTGCAATCTTTAGTTTAAAAAGTTATTCAAGCACTTTTCCTGATTTCTTTGTATTTGTACTGGTGCATTTAGGTGGTCCTGTACCAAGAGACATTTATCAGAGAATTAAGAAGCTTGAAGATAAAATCCTTGAGCTGGAAGGACTGTCTCCTGAATATTTTCAATCTGTAGTAAGAAATTCTCTCAACTTCTTTTAGCATACCTAAATGCATTTGGGACTTTTGTGCTTAAATCTTTGATGTAGAGTCAAAACCCTAAGGAGTTAAGAGGGCAGACGCTTTTGGTAGACAACTCTGGCTTGGTGTAATGGTTAAATTTCATGTGGATCATCTATATAAGTTCATATTTCTACCTAATTTCTTATTTGAAAGAAAACAGTATTTGTTGGGTGAAAAAAATTGCAGCCACCCGAGCTTAACTAATTTGTAAGAAACGTATTATAGAGGTTGGATTTCTCCCCCTTGCCCCCACCTTAAAATCTGAAGTGTTTCTAATGACAAGAAAACTGGCTAAAGTTTTGATCTTGATACAAATCATTAATGGCTTAAATCAGCTGAAATCCTTTGGGCTTCTGTACATGATCTGATTACTAAAGATCAGCTATGTGAAATAACTGTTCCAATAGGATGAGAGAGTAAACCCTTTAAAAATTGTTTCATGTGATTCTATGGCTTTGATTTCTTTGTTGCTAGTTTTCAGACAGAGTTCTGTCTCTTTCTGAATAGTAAACCTTATCCTTCATTCACCAAAGGAGATTAGGACAAAGAGAACATTAGTTGTTACTACATCAGGCTCTGCTTGGCTATAGAAATTTCTTGTCTGTTATTTTGCTCTTCCTTCTTTCCCCACATAACAGTAAGAATGCCTATTTCAGGTTGATCATATTTTAATTTGTATCTTCTCCCTTGAGAGCAGCCAAAGAAGAGTCAGCATTTAAAAATCAATAGTGATATTATAAATTTTTGTTTCTTTTTTTTTGTGTTGGAGACCAATAAAGTCCTTTATTTGTGAGGCTATTTCTTCAAGTTGCTGGAAACTAGAAGTTAAAACACATACTTTCATAAGCTGAAATTTCCATGGAAAGTGCTTTAGGATCTTCTCTAGAATGGGGATCTGGGAAAAATTTGTCATGGTGGCAATAGTAGTGTTGTGCAGTAATTAGCATTTTTTTTTTCCCAAAGTTTTGCATAAATATTGGTGTGGATACAGGAAAATTTTAGGGAGAAAAATATTGACAGTTTCAAAAGCTGGATATTGATCTTGGTTTTGTCTGAAGGAAGCTTCAGTTAAGTTGATAGGTGTTGGCTACCAAGCATGGAGAACCTTCAACAGCTACTGGAGAGAAATCAGAAGTATTTCTCATGATCCAAAGTACACTTAATTATAAAAAGATTTCTTTAATCCATGGAATGGCAGTCACTGTTCTTTCTGTACTTTAAAGACTCTTGTCAGTGTTGTTACAGAATGACTTGTGGCCCTCTGTCAGTGCAACATTAAGTCTGTTTTGATTGTGTCTTTTCTTTAGAGCTGTTCTGGCAAGAGGAGAAAGGTTCAACCTCCCCATGTAAGTGCTGTTAACTTTTGTTTACCTTAAGTTTAGGATCTTTTGAGTGAAAAGTAATCAGAAGTTCTACAAAGCAAATATCTAATTTCTCAGAAATAGCTGCATCAGTATTGGATAGCTTGCTGGTAAGGAAAGGGTGAGGAGAAAGAAAGTTAATGGGTGTCACAATGAAATGAGTCTAAGAGCCTGTAGTAGGGTAGGTTAGTTAGCGTTTTCACCACTTAGAAGGATGATAGAATAGAATAAAATAAATCTGTAATGATGTTAATCAAGCTAGGGGTAACAAGCAATTTGTGAATTCTGATCAGCCTCCTAGTAATGACTTCTGGTTTTGTGGTTTGGTGGTTTCTGTTGGTTGGGGGTTTTTTTATTATTATTCACTTTATCAGTTTATGAAGAGATAATAAAAGTAGAAATGGCTGGCTAGGCAAAAGTGTTGCAGAAAGACCTGACATTATAGCAGATATTAACCTAAGTCAGTAAGACTTGCTATTTTCACAACACCATCACATAAGGGAATGCATTAACAGTGTACCTTAGGCCACGAGAGAATTTCTTATCAGTGCAAGTGAGACCATAGCTGGAACACTGCTACTAGCCATCACACTTGGAGACAGACGGACTGGGGAGAATGCTTAGAATGGGATGTGGGCCCTCTGAGGCTTGAGGAAGTAGGCTCGTTTACATGAGAAAAAAAATCCTCCAGAGGGTGAATATTTTTATAAAAAGGATGATGACCAGTTCTTTCTGTAAGAAGAGATCAAAAAAATTGTCAGGTTAAGTGAGCACAGAGGAGATTGATGTTGGGCAACAGGAAAAAAACCTTTCAGTTGTAAAGCCGGGTTCTACAAGATCTAGATAGTTTTGTCCAGCGTTTTACCATCAAAGGATTTTTGGGTTTTTTTATGAACAGATTAAACAAGCATCTAATGAAAGTAGCAAGGATATATTGATCCATGATTAGGACTGTCAGTTTCTTTGAAGTTTACATTCTTTTTCTTTCAAGTTTAAATAGCCATAGACTAGATCCAGACAATTCTGCAAAAGTATTTCTGTCATTTAGTGCAATATGCAGTGACCTCAAGTATCAAGTGCTAGGCCACTTCTCTAGCAATTACAAGATGTAAATGACTGTGGTTTTTATTTTGTTCTTTTAGCAGAACTATTCATTGGCTGAACTTGATGAAAAGATCAATGCTATAAAACAGGCATTACTGAGGAAAACAAAAGAAAGCAAGTCCAAGGAGGCTGAGCGGCTTCTTCGATAAAAAAAAAATCTTTTCAGAATCCTCATCACGCTTTATACATGCTTAAACCATAGGCCTGAGTAGTGTTCATTGGGGATGACTTTAGCAATGAAAACGAACCATGCATATAAGCTCCTTTTGGATCATCTTGAAAGTTTGCTTTCAGAAGAACTCATTTTAAAACAGTCTTATTAATGAAATAGTTACTTTAAAATGAAGAATGTTTTAGAAATAGCATTCTAATAATCCATTCCCTTCTGTTATAAAGGAGGATTGCAGCATTGTTCGTATGTGGAAAGTCTTAGCCTGCATACAAAAGCTACATTTCACATGTAATTCTTGATGATTGAGTATTCAAAAGGGCTATCTTTTGAATACTTTTCATGTAAGTAGTTTGCGTAGACTTGTGAAATAAAATTAAATACTTCCTCATAAGTAAACTGTCTTAGGAAAAAAAAATTACAAAAAAACTTGCAGTATGCATGCTTACCTGCACCTTTTTCCATGTTTGTCACTGTTTCCCCAGTTTTTAGAAGTGCAGCAAATTGCATTTCTGTTTGAAAGATGAT